>JAQIXL010001066.1:0-21181 GCA_034700245.1 Poikilolaimus oxycercus
CGATGATGTTTTCTACTGCCTCGATTTCTACGCTGATTTCAACGAATCTTGCCCGGATTTGAAAGGGCATTAGTGAGCCCATGCCTAGGACTATCACCATATCTCATTGATCGTCCTTAAAATATTCTGGGATTCAAAACCGAATTTCGGGCCTTTTCGAGGCTTTTACTCGAATTTCAGGCTCTAAAAGCGATCGATTTCTTGAAAACTCTTTGCCCAAAAAAAATCCACTCTCAGCGGCAAAGTGTTCCCCTCTCCGAAAGCTACCGAATGGTAGGTGAACGGCTTGCTGCCGACTCATAATCGACGAGATCAAGAGCTGTCAAGGAGGTGAAACTACGGTTTTCGACTTGTCAATTTCAGCACTAAACTGAACGAATTTCGCCCGAGTTTGAAAGCCATCAGTGTACGCATGAGTGAGACTATCGCCCAGCACCAGAGGCACCGCGAGAAAAATTCTTGAGAAAAAAAGTTAAAATTAAAAGTCGGATTTTTCCTGGCAAAGTGAAACTTAAAAAAATCGTTTCTCGCACGCCAAGCAGCTTCTTAAGCTGAAACTCGGCCTGCAGATCGGCTTGCCGATTAGGTACACATTCCCTTTTGGATCGGGGCGGGAATCGAAAAAGAATGGCTGAAAGTCGAAAAAGTATGATTACTTCGGGCTCACCCCAATAGATGGGGGGCGAGAAGACGAATTCCCATTTGTAGCCGGTTCGCACCTGGAAGTCTTTCGATTCCTTTTCTTCCCTCACCATCTGGCACTCGACGTGGCGGCCGTCTGTCGTCGCCCGCTCGTAGACGTCGTCCTCGTCCTCCCACTCGTCCACGTCGAGCACCTTCGTCACGTCGGGTGAAGTCACACTCAGCACGACTTCGCTAGAAACATTTCATGTTTTAGTTAAAATTGAGAATGGAATAAAAGAAAGACAAACAAATTTCGGCTGGGATGCATAACCAGCTCCAGGATCCAATCTTTCGGCACACTCTTTTCTTCTCCGAAAATCTCGATGAAACTTTGACCGCTAATCTTCACGGTCTCCAGTGCCGGCAGCCCGCGGCAGAACTCGACGAGGACCTCCGCCGATGGTCTCATGTCTTTCAGATGATAACTCAAGCTTCAGAACCAACCTGTGACTCCGATGACGACCCGCTTCAAGAATTCGCTCGTCACGCCGGTCTTTGTCGGTCGCTGATGCTTCTTGAGAATCGACGTAAAGCGCTCGAGGAAAGAGTCGTCTGCCGTGATGTGCACCGTTTTGACGGTGACTCGCGCCAAGACCTTATTTGTTTACAATCGTAAAAGTGAACAGACCTTGTTGAGAAAGTGCTCGAAGACGACATTCTCGGGGAGACGCAGCAACGCACCACACGCATCCACCACGCGGTGGCGTTTGTCGTCGCTAATCATCACGTCGATGCCGAGCTCGTTCGAGTGGTACTGTAAAAGTGGCTCAAGCCAAAGTATCCAAACCGTAATTTCCGGTTTTTTGTGTCTGCAATAGCCGAGGTCGAACCCAAAATGATGACGATTGAGAAGCCCATCAGGATTCAGCTTCACGTAGAAGTTCTTCGAATAGATGGAGACGGGAATTTCGATCCTTCATACAAACTGGATAGACAATTTGAGAAGAGCAAACTTCTGGCAGAGATGGCGATTGTCGTCGACGAGCTGCTTGAAGAAGGTGGAGGTGTTCTCGAAGGCGAGCAGGTCCTTAGGTGGCAGCTCCGGGACGAGCCTTCGGCCTTGCACTTCATAGGGCAGCTCGTCGAGATACTTGACGGACTCTTCGAAGGATTCCGCTGTGATAACCCTGCCTCGTTGATCAGAAACACTTACAGTCCTCGTCGAGCTTGAGGCTGCGAGTGCCGTGGACGGCGACCTGACGACTTGGCTCCTTCTCCACCGCCTCGGCGGGCTGCCCATTCTTCACTCCTTTCTTAAAAAAACAATCAGTTTTCTTTTGAGACATTTTCTGAAAACGAAGCCGAACTTGTACTCACGTCGGGTTCGGAACTCTTTTCCATGGCGAAAAGAGTGACACCCTCACTATCGCTCACTGAGAGGAAGTACTTCTTTCCCTCAAAGTAGGCGTTCGGTTCACACTAAAAAGCACGAAATCAGAAATGGCGCCTCCCAGTAAAATACTTGATCAAAAGCAAAATGCTGGTTCGCCGTCTCGGCGGGGACCACCGTCCGATCGACGGCTCGAAAGAGGAAGTTGTCGCCGATTTTCTTCTGCAATCCAGTTTGAATCGCCAACTTCACGAACCTTTTCGCATTGAATGCGATGCTCGCGCTCGACGATGAAGATTTCAGCATCGGTTATCGGCCCGTCCGACTCGATCTGCTGCCAGGCGACGCCCTCCTCGCCGCCAGCAATCTCTTTCCACACGCACATCTCTTCACGCTCATCAACGACGATAGCGAAGAAGTTGCTGAAAACTTCAGCTCCTCTTCCTCTCCAACATCATCGTGGTGCGCCCGTCGGCCATCTCGTTGAGGAGCCAGTGGAGATCGTTGCTGGTGAGACGCGGACAGACGCCGAGATGGAGGGCCTTCATGCGACCGCACAACGCCTTGAATTCCTCGCTGTTCACATCGATTTCCTATTGATTTGCTGTAAACGAAGAACGGCTATCTAACGAACCGTGTTATAGGCATGGGAAAAGCAGTCGAGATGCGGCATCGTCTCGAAGAAGTCGGCGCCGATGTATGACCACGCCACGCCGTAGCATCTGCAACAAGGCTCGAAATACAGATTCGCCGATTCATCAACCGAATCGATTTGAGCGACGGGAAGGCGCGAATGAAGTCGAGGATACATAGTGTCTTGGCTGGGAGGAACGCCTGAAATTAATATTATTTGCCTCGCTCTGACAGAATATTTGAGTCCCGACAAGAATTATTGCAGAGAAATAAAATCTAAAATCATTCATGTTAGTACCGTTGTACCACTGAGAATATTCGAAGCCGACTTGAGTGAAGTTAGACGTAGCGTATTCAGCGATGATCTAAAGAGTCTTCCACTTTTCATCGTGTTCATTGACCTCTTTGAGGATGGAGAAGTCGTCGCCGTTCACATCCGAGAAGGCAAGCTCGTTGACCTCCACTTTCGCGAAGATCTGCACAGACAATCAATGCACCAGTTCAACATGACTCGTTTTATACGAACTCTTGTTCACTCATTATTCTCGTTCTGTTAGCTAGGCCCAATTTCAGTTGGAAATGCCCGATTCCCCGATTCCCGTATTCCCGATTGCCCGATTCTTGGATTCCCGTAATTGCTTCATTCTTAAGGACCGAACGGTCGTTTTTTACGGGAATCCAGGAATCGGGCAATCGAGAATATGGGAATCCGGGAATCGGAGAATGATTGCCCGATTCCCCGATTCCCGTAAAAACGACGTTCGGCCCTTAAGAATGAAGCAATTACGGGAATCCAAGAATCGGGCAATCGGGGAATCGGGCAATTCCTACTGAAATTGGGCCCTAGAGCATAGATGCACACAAAGGTGGCGCACCCCTGAATGAGAAAATTCCGAATGTGAACCCGCAGAATGGGAAAGTGAGAATGGGAAAATCCAAATGAGAACCGACTTATGCGAAAATCACAAATTGGAAGTCGCTATGCAGGAAAAGTCAACTTGGAATCTTGGCATCTGGGAACCAACAAATGGGAAAGTGACCGATGGGAACCTAACCGGCTGGTGAGAACCAGTGCATAAAAATGATGCAAAAGCTTGTGCGAAGAATAATAAGGAAGGAAAGAGGAAGAGATTGGAAATTTTAAACCCTGCATCCAGGTTTTTTTCACTTCATCTCTTCTTTTCACACCTCTTTCGATATCTGCTCCTTCACTCCATCGTTTCTTTCTCTCCTTCATTTCCTCTTTCCAGCATTGTTGTTCGGCCTCGTCTATGCTTTTTCTCGCGCCAACGGAATTTATTTCCAAGTTTCACTTTGGTTGGATCCAAGTTGGATCTTGCTGCTAAACGGAGGAAACAAGAAACGACAGCACGATCTGTACCTTCAACGTTATGTACAATATGTTCTCTCGTGACATCTTCGTCCCGGCTTCTTCTTGGGCGGCACAGGCTGCAGAGCTATTTGGGACAAGCACAAACATAACCAAAACATTCACATTCCGTCAAAACAGAGCTCGTTCCCACGGCATTTCCAAGTATCCAACCTGATTTGCATTTCATTTCTAACTTCCTGTGACCATCGACTGGTTAGGTTCCCATCGGTCACTTTCCCGTTTGTCAAGTTCCCATTGGTCGATTTCCAAGTCTCTAGATTTCCATCTGACCGGTTTGCATGTTTCCGGTTCCGTCCTCATTTTGGTTCCCATTTGCAAGTTCCCATTCACAGATTTCCATTTTACTCGTTCTCATTCGTAAGTTCCCATGCAGGGGTGCGCCAGTTGGGCGGCAGAAACTTACAAATCATAGTCATTTTCAGGACGCAATTGTAGTATTGCTCATCTTGCAAATTGCAATCATTGTATTGTACTTGTGGGCAAAGAACGGTGACACCCAAAGTTCGACAAGCAACGATGTAATACAAGAGTAATTTAATGGTTCTTTACAAAGAAAGATGTGGCCTTTTCGACGTCTCGTCCTCAGGCGCGCTTGGTTTTCGACGTTTGTTATCAGTACGCGGAGGACCAAGTCGTCTGTGCTTCAGAACAGCTGAAAAATTTCGGTTAGTTTTGCCGAAAAAGTTCCGTACCATAAGAAGTTTTTAGATTGCCGCGCTCGAAAGCCACCTTCAGAACGCTGAGTTTTTCTTCGTCGGAAAGCGCATTCAGCTCCTCATCGTTCGCTTCAAGCCTCCTTCGCTCGTCGGCGAGAAATTTGAGAAAGTCTTTGAACGAGACGCTTTTTCCTTTCGATTTTCTGAATTCGAGTGGCTTTTTGAAATAAGGTGAGTACTTACATGAGAAGACCGGCGCGACGATGTGAACGACGCCATATACGGGCCGCGAGAGCCTCCAGGTAGGGACGCGGAGTGCAGGAATGCGGATCGAGCGGTTGGTCAGGATTCGTTACTATTCGCCCATTTTTCACTCTGCTGAAACTTTGAGCTTTGTTTTTCTTCCAAAAGACTTACACGCTAGGAATTTTACCCCATCTTTTGCCCTCAATCCTCGACCAAGTCAATGAAGAACAACCAAGGCAACTGAAAGATATTAATTATTGCAAAGAAGCGTTACCGATAAATACAAGTTCCATGCTGTCGATACCACTGGTAAATAAGCGCAGGATTTGCGGCACAGCGAGTCTCCAGCTGCAGCTTTTCAGTCTGAAAAAAATGAGGACAATTGAAAAAAAAGAAGACCAAACCTGCAGTGAAGGTACAAGTTTAGCGGGCCCATAATCTTCGACGTTGCGGATTGGATGGGAAGGCTTTCGAGCCAGTAATCGCCGCTTGTGTTTTTGCTGGTTGACTCGGGTGTAGGACGCGGCCGCGCCGTCCCAAGAACGGAACCGCTCCTCGACTTCGGCGTACTCCTCCTCACTTAGCTTCTTGAGTGCATCTATGCTTTTCAGGTTGGTAACAAGCGCCTCGTAAAAAGCGCTGACCAATAGTTTCGGGTTGTTTTTCCTGAAAAGGCAAATTGGTTTTGAATAACGTTTGAAAAACTGACATTCTTCGTTCGACCTCATTGAGGAATTCACGTTGAAGCCTTTTAATGAGCTTTTGGACATAGGTTCTAATTGGGCAGAAATGACCGTGATCTAGATCTCCGAGAAGTTTGTTTGGTTCGATAAATCTGCTAAAAATATTAAGGTCTTATTTGAGCAATCTTAGAACTGACATTGTTGGTGCCGGACCGGCGTGTTTACGCTTTGAAACCAAATTGTCACATGATGAACACCTGAATTTGTGTAATATTGTAATATTACTTTTTCATAAAAATAAATCTGATTTTTTTGTTTCTCATTTAGAAACGTCCTCACACATATATAGAAGCTCCAGTTACGCGGCGGCACCATTGAAAGACGCGGTTGGGAGTTTCTGTACTCCGCGTTTCGATTATCTTCAATTCGCCCTGAATTTTCCTTTTTGTTTTTACTCTTCTGCGAACAATTTGATTTGGAACAAAATAAAATTCCGCCCCATCGGGTCGTAGCCCAGAGACGAAGGGCATCGGTTGGCGGAAATATTCGTCTCGTATGAAGATTTCATAAGGACTTTCCACAACTTCATTTGACTCCTCATTTAATGCACGTTTCTTGCGTTTCATGGAGCCTCCTTAAATTTGCTGATTTTATTCGTCTGCTAAAACTTACTAATGTGGTCTAGGCACATCTTGTGACCTTCAGGATACACTTTTCGAAGAACTTCATCGGCTTCATCCTGAAGATATATTTTTTTAGCAGGATTGGTTAGGATTCGAATGTGAAAACAATCTAGGTTTTCCTCCGTTTCTCTCTCATTTTACCTTTTTGAGCGCAACAATCTCTGGGTCGTCTGCTAGCGCCGCCTTTTGTGAGAAAAAGTAATGCGCAAAAGAGAAGTTTTCCTCGTTTCGTTGCCTAAATTTTCGACGATAATACTGGAAAGCACATCCCGCACAAACAATTGCAATTCTCCTTGACGAGTGAGACGACGCTGAAGGCGCATAGCGAGCACATCAAGATATCGCCTCGGCCTACAAAAATGCAGCACACCTTGTGGCGCATCCGGATTATCTAACAGTCGGCCGCTTGCAACATGCCTGGAAACAGTTTTAAAAAAACCTCGTAATTTCTGTAACACTTTGTTTCTGCCAAAGATTCAAGGAAATAAAATGAAAAATTGACCTACAATATTGGTATGCGACGCTTTTTGTTAGTCTCAGGCTCATGTTTACAGGATGAGCAGCTACAAAAATACCCCAATAAACATACAAGTAATTGAAGCAGAAAACTCACACATAGCTGTTGATGGATTGGTTTGAGCTCGGGTTTGCTAACAAGCCCCTCAGCTTCGATCTGCGCTTTTTGGTCCGGGTCGGGTCTGGTTTAGCGGTTCTTTGCCAGCGGTATACTCGAGTGGAATCAATTTCGCTGCGCGTCTCAAGCACCGTCAATTCGCCCTAAATGCAATTTCGGAGAATGTGGTGACTTTTTATAGCTCCAGCATGGCCTGGAGGTGCCAAAAACTTATAATACCGTGAGATTATTTTCAACAAAGATCGCTGGGCCAAAATCGGTGTTGTTCAGCTTCTTTACATCATTCCCATCGGAACTCTCCGCAGCGATGAATACGTAGCTCGCGTTCAGCGCCTCGGAAAGTCCCTTTACACCGAAATCGGCAAGAATCCTTTGCACTTCAACAATTTCCTCCTGAATGGAAAGAACAAAGCCGATGCTGACGAAAGAATGACTCACTTGAGTTTGCGTCTTAAATTCTTCACTCTCCTTCATCGATGCCAAAGCTTTTCCGAAGAACATAGTCGGATCAAAGACGGCAGACTTTTTTCTTTAAAATTGTTTTGAATATTGCTTGAGAGAGAACAGAAACTTTGCTTCAAGAGCGCGGCAGACCCAACGTTGAGCAATTCGTTTCGCGATGAGCTTCTTGCATTCTTTTGACTCGCACTTTTGGCTCACATCCGGCTGATAATGGCAGATTTTCGGTTTGTCAGGGAATCGCATTTCGAGCGCCGTTTTCTGATCACACCGAAGATCCTTCAAATGATGGGTCTTGAATGCTTTTTGGTAAACAGAAAAAAATATATTGGGATTTATTCCTGATTGTGGTCACCGCCTATCCTTACCTTTGATCTCAAAACGAATCTAGAGGATGTTGACATGCCGACAAGAGAGAGAAAAAAAGAATTAACACGCTCTTTGGTCTGCTCTTAGGTCTTGTGAGTGTCGAATACTTTAGCACAAGCTTACAATTAGCACGAATTTTAGCACAATGCATCTCTGCACATTGAAAGCGCTGAAAAGAGAACAAATCAATGGACGCACAAAATGACGCATATCAGCCGACGACATTTGTAGCTTCTAACTCGCACATGGCGTTTCGCGATGCCTGCAAAGTTCACGCTTGGTAATGAAGGAGAGTCTTTTAAAATATCGCAACTGGCGTGAAGAACTAACCCAAGCGCAGGGATAGTCGTTCCAAGTTCCTAGAGGAATTGCCCCTGAGCCCATACTGGCTTGGAGTACGGCGCAGATTTCATTGCCTTAGTTGTCGGTTAATCATTTTTTCACGAAGAAGAAATACCGAATTGATTGTTTGGTTGACCGGCAACAAATGGAGGGCCCACAAAGACCGCAGCCCAATTTTCATAAGTGACACTTGTTCCGTCAACCCATTGCCAGTCAGCCTTTACCGTAGTCGGCATGCCTAAACAACCGATGATGGTTTGGCCTTTCTCAAGCAGACCAAAGAGCTCAATAGTTTTAAGAGAGAAGCACTAACCGCTGATTGGTTCAAGTCCAATGCAAGTTCCAAACGGCTGATTTGGAAACATCGTATTTTGCATACCCGTTACCGTATACGTACCGCCAGGCTCGGAGAGAGCTGCAAGCATTTCGTTTTTTAAATCGTTGCCTTACACTGGACGTAAGCGTTTTCGGCGGCATCACGAATAATCGCTAGATGACCGCCAAGTGCTGCGCAATCGGTAATCGCCGCCCCACAACCCATCTGATAGCCCGCGTCTCCTGGGCCTTTGAGTAACTGAAATGGGTACTTTTTATGTTCAGTCTCAAAACTATGGGGGTGCTTTCACTTGTCTTGTACTCGACTCACCATAAAGCAGTTGATTTCACCTAGCGAATTGGTATAAGGGCCACTCCAGCCTGACGGGCAGACATAGCTCGTTGTCGTTGTCGAAGTCGAAGTCGAAGTCGTTGTTGAAGTCGTCGTACTAGTAGAAGTGCTAGTCGATGTAGAAGTGGAGGTTGAGGTTGAGGCAGAAGTAGAAGTAGAAGTGGAAGACGATGTTGTCGGTGCTGAGGTCGTTGTAGTAAGAGCTGTCGTCGTTGTCGGTGGGACAAAAATAGTCGTAGGCCTAGTGGGAATACAGCCAATGCTGAAATCGATCCAGAGCATCAGACAGAGGATCACGGCGTCCATTCTTCCAAGCAGTCAAGGCGAGCCGTTTCTCCGACTATGTCAATTCGATCGGGTTTTCAAAAGGACGACAGGGAACAGGGAGCAGTGCGTGATTAGCGTCTATTGATTGTAATTATCTGAGAGTGGCGGACTTGGCTGTAGGCATTGGAACAAGCAGGAACCTTGACAGACTGCTTGCGCGATCTCATTTACAATATTAAGATTCAAGCCTTTTGAGTTTCCCTCGTCAGCAAGGGCGTGACCAGCAAGCCTTGCGCCTTGCTTCTTTCTCCATAGAATTCGCCGTTCCAGATCAGTCAAACTCCACGGACGACACGAAACGTGAGAATGGGAGACAGAAAAGGGACAGGCAATGTAAATGTCTCAAAGAACGTCAAAGATAGTCATTCTCCATGTTCGCTGACAGATGACAGGTTTTATTCTGAACGCTTGACGCCCATGCATGTGGCTGGCTGGTCTCGTCTGCTGCTGAACATGTTTGAATGATGCGTTTATTGCCAAAAATCAGGCCAATTGTAGCGCTTCAAAAGAATGCTCCCAATCATTGGGATCAAACAAGTCGAGAAACTCGGGTTTTGGTGCGTTGTCAGCAATAACGTTGAGGCGGCACAACGTCAGGACTTCGTCACCTCGCTCGCGAATATAGGCCTAAAAGAGTCCATGGGAGGATTTTTCGTGTCGTAGCGTTTAGAAGAGCATAAAAATTAGACAGGCAACACTCACATCGATTGCGTGCAGCACCGACGTCATTGTGGCGATTCTCAAGGCGTAATTTGGTGTGTTCGTTTCCACATAATAAGCATGAAGCTCACTGAAGATGCGTTGCTTCTCGGCTGCAGCCACTTGGGCCGTTGCTTCATCAACGGCTAGGCAATCTCTTTAGGTTAGCTGTGTCACCATTTGATTCACCTTCAAGACTCCATAGCATGTTGGCAATCATAGAAGCCAGCTCCAGTCCAGCGGGGTCCATCTCTCCCAGTGGGATCATGACCAACAGCATCTTCGCAACCTCGAATGAAAAGCTGCAAAAACCTTGGGAAGTCAGAAATGTTGAACCATGGTGGAGGTTTCGCTGAAGCTATCGGTCTAACACCAGATATCCGCATTGCTTGAAAATCCGAGTATTCCGTTTTGAATTCTTGAAAGACTCGGTCTAGCACGATGAAACGCAACCAAAATCGCCTAAAGAGAGCCCACTGTACCGAGTGAGTGCTATGAGATGATGTCTCTAACCTTTTGAGCTCTTGGCAGCAGACCGAATGCGTCAACAGCACCGAGCAGCTCGGCGATTAAGACGGCTTTGAGGCCGTAGAACTGACAACGCCAGATAGACCACAAAGACCCGAATTAACGACGAACCTGCTCGATGTTTCCACTCTGAATCATTTCGAGCGTCGCATACATGTTTCCCGGCGTACACCTTCGTTGTCGAACAAATTGGCACTGCAATTTTCTGCGAGCGTTTTTGTATTGCTGCGTGGTTAGGAGTTTGTATTGTGTAGGAGACAGAGGAAGTGCTCGGGACCGGTTTTAGTCGTTCTGGGAATTAGACCACTTATGCGTTCACGAAAAACTACTGACAAGAGGCAAGACAGACCCGAAACTTTTCACATTCTTCTTCATTGTCGTGACGGAAGACGTGATAGGCCGAGAGAAGCCTTTGAAGTGAGTTGTGGCCCATAAATGGCTCATTGTGATGGCTTTCCATCTTGAACGAAAAACGGTCAAGAAAAGCATGTTTCGAGTTACTTGGCGAAAAACGTTATCGATGCGTCTCACGAGCCGATTTTCACGGATTGTTGAGGCGTCGTCGCTGGCCACTCTTTCCATTTTGATTCGATCGCGAAGTAGTTGAACGTCTGAAACTAACTTGAAGGCTAATCATTTGCGAGTTCAACTTTGCGGTTTCATGCCGACTTCATAACATCTTCGAAATCGGCAGCTTCGACATTTAGGCCGACCACCTTTACGGCCACTTCCCACTAAATAACGGAGAACATTTCACGACGGTTTCTTTACCCTTAGTGATCACACAGTTGTTGCTGCCATTGACGCAAGTGTACTCGCGCTTTTTAGCGACGCTGCGTCGAAAGAAGGCGGCACAAGCTCGACAGGTCAGAACACCGAAGTGCATGCCGTAGGCAAGATCCCGGCACACAACGCACACATTCTTTCTCACGCCTTGAACCTCGGCCGCGACGGTCGCTTCATCTTCCATTATGCTGCAATAGAATTTCGGAAGCCTGACTTCTTCATCGAGCATGGATATGGGTGATTCTTTAACGAAAACGAAACGACAATGAAATGGGAACAACTTCGAACATTGTGGCAAACAGTAACGTGCAAAATGTCAATCGATTACCCCCTTTGAGGTTAACAAAAGTAGCGTGTGCCTCTGAAAGTGGCAACCGGTGAACGGACAAAAGGCGACAACGACGGGCGCGAGAAAGGAACGTCCCCTACTACTCTTACGTTCTCAGTTTGTCTGGGCCTCCACGGCCGTCGCGAATGGAGAACTGGTAGGCAACAATAGGCCCTGCACATACACTGCCCGTTCTTTTTTTGGGAGAGGACCTTGAACATTTGAACCCTCAATTTGACAAACTTGACTCTTCACACTTCCTCATCGCCATTGAAAATGCATAAAGCATGTTTTATTGTTCCACAAAGCACCATTGAGACCTATTGTGACTGTGATGAAACCTTGGCCAAAGGGCAGAGAAGAAATGCTCAATCTTTAGTCTTCCAACAGAAAACTTTCATGAAACTCTCAGGACTCGACTCTAGGTGCCTGCGAGCTGGCTTGAGAATTGTGACTGCTGTGTGCACTGCGGGGCTTCTCGGCAACATCGGCCCAGCGAGCCACAGAGCCGGTATTCGACGAAACGTCAACCACGGGCTCGACGAATTTCCCAAAGATTTCGTGTCGAAGTGTTCGACTGAAGATGAGCAGGAAATACGGAGCGGAGAGGCAATTGAGATCCGTGACGAAGTAGAGAATGTCGATGGAGATGGTGTTGAACCAAGGGATCGGCATCGGAACCGAGAGGAAAAGCTGAAAAAGAACCCTTCGCTATTCCACTCAAAGGACAAGTTGCGGTCGAAGTGAACTCTAAAGCCGCAGTTCCCCAGAGAAAGATGACGTTGTTCGGAGGTGGACTTTAAAATTGAGCGTACCGTTTCGAGAGCTGTGATAAGTTGCGTGCAAAAGGTAGCGATGCTCAAGCAAAGATGATTTCTTTCGATCAAAACTCGTTGTTCTTCCTAAAACAAATATTGTATTGTATCGGCAAAAGAAGAGTCTCACATTTCTAAGAAGTTGCTGAATCCGAAAGAGTGTCAAGCCGTTAACCAACGCACAAAACCCGACAACGAAAAAAGCGAATATGCTCATGCCATATAAGGGTTTGTGGACGTCCTAAAAACTGTTATTCATTCATATTCAATACATACGGCACAAAATCCCACAATTATTGTGGTGTTATAGATTGGCAGAAAGATGCAGTCAATCCCTATGTACGGAACATGTGGTGCGAAGAATCCGATGAACATCACGATGAGGACTGTAGCCAAATTGCGACTTCTCCAAATCTCCAAGAAGACCATTGGTTTGTCCTGGAAGGCGCCTGCCTTCTTGTAGAGATTCGGAAGAAAGACAGCCGTCCAGCGATTCACCGTCATTATGAAGAGAAAGGCACTTTGAAGAAATCCAAAGTAAATGAGGCAGATATAGGGCACGCTCATGATCTTCGAGATGCTGGCAAGAGAGATGTAGAAATCGTTGACAAAGCCTGAGCCAGGGAGTCTTTGCATGAAAATGGAGTTCAAGTAGGCCAAAAGGTCCTGAAAAAGGTTCTGTCGCCTCAGCGACATACTACAGCCGCGGAGGCGAGATATATAGCATTGAAGGGACCTTGAAAGCCACGATTCTTCTTTGTCAGTCGAAGATAGAAAATGTAGACATAGAGGACAACTGAAGGAATTCCATAAACTAGATGAATAATGATGTTAGCCATTCAGTGCCGATCAGCACCCTCACAAGTGCGGCAGCTGTTTCAATCTCTCAGCTGCTCCACTGGGACCACGTTCGTTCGCACGCGCAATAATTGCGCTTAGCGCGTGATTTTGAAGTGGAATTTGCAAAACCAACAATCATTTATACACGAGAATGAAGCCATTAGAAGAAGAGGATTTGGAAGGTTTGCTTTAAAAAACGTGTCAGCTGACAATGAGCGATTGAGACGTCGAAAGAAGAGAGAAGGAGACGGCGTTCTAAGCTTTCTTGAGTGGTGCACTTTCAACGATGCCTCTAGAGGTCTAGAAATTGTCGTTCTAGAAGTCAGCTCTTTTACGCGTCATCAGAAGAGCTTAAGACCCGCGTGAGCAAATGGCATGTCATTTCCTTCAGTCGCTTGTGATGGGCGTTTGCGTTGTCAGCTAAAGGAGAATGAGTAGAATATCTGAGGTGTGACCACAATTTCTGAAATTTTTTTGGTCGTCGCTCACGAACACCCAACACTAAGCACGTTTCTCTCCCTCTTCTTCAGTGGATTTTCAGCCGCTGCTCATTGTCGGAACGCAACTTTATTCGCGCGAAATAGCTGTTGCCAACAATAAGAGCACAAGTTGAAGGCAAGTGCGGTTAGCAGCGTTCGGACCGTGCGACGAAACTAAATGCACGCTTTGGGGAAACCATAAGATTCTACTTTTTGGAAGAGCGTTCACGACATAGCGTAGGTAAAATTCGCACCGGTCACATTCGATCTGAAAGACGATCGGCTGCTTGCTCGTCGTGAATGTTCGTTGTTCGCCCGCGCACAATGGTCTGCAAGAAAGAGAAGTCTAATTGAACGAGGCTGAACTAACAATTCGTGCACGTCGCCATCTAATGAGAATTGAATGGGCTTGCTGCTGTTGACCAGGTCGAATTCCACTGTGTGATTGGGACGAACATTGAGTGGAGGCATGCACTGAACACTTCTTTGATGGCATTTGGCACCTTTTCGAAGCAAGTTTGATTGACTGCCAGAGCACCAAAGTTCTGTGACATCAAAACGTTTATCACTCCTGTCTCTGCGGCGAGATACGTCTTGCTGGAGTCAGCTAAACCAAGTTATGTTTGTGAATCTTCGAAAGCTACTTCTGTTTGTGACCATTAGAGCGATCGGCACGGTGCAGTTCTCAAGCGTAATAGTAAAGAGGTACTGTGGAAGAATGATAAATCGTGGCGTGGAATTTGTTTTGTATGCCGAATTTCTGAAGCTTTGCTTACTATTTTGGAAAGTCATACCGAAGCACAACAATGGGTTGATCGCTAACTGAGGGAAAGATGGACATGGTGCAATCGTCCTGTGAAACAAGAACTGACACTCGACGCAAGTTCTCACCGGCAAAGATGGCGAATAGAAATTCATCCACTCCCATCCGAAACTCAGCGTAATGAAACAAAAGGAACTTGTTGCTGGAGGATGAAGAAGTCCGTAGTACAAATTAGGTCGCTCTGATATTGTTTCTACCCCGCAACGTAGTTGCGTGTCTATAGGTTTTCCGCAAAATGAAGGGCTCACATTTGAAAAGGCCGACGACGATGATATCATCGGGGACTTCACCGACGCCACGAAACAAGATAGTCGATTCCGGTACAACAAGAGGTTGGCTGTGCACATTTGGAATGGTAGCGCATGGGTTCCTGATTATCGAATCGAATTGCACAAAAGAAAGTTTTTCGACAAACCCGGGTGATTCCGGAAGAGGGCGACACAGATGAAAAGTGGTCGGTTCGAAAGTTGAAAAGAAATACGCTCGATCATTGTGTGTTTTGCCTGGCTTAAGTCGGCAGAAAACTTGCACTTCGAGTTGAGACAGGCCATCGCTGAGAAGCTCCATCCCAGGTGAGAGATTGGATGATTCTAATGAGAGACCGTGAGGAAGAAGTTCTTGAACAAACAAACCTTCGAACAGCCGACTCGCCGGAAAAGCTGTTGGCTGCCATCGGTCTGTGACTTCAAGAAGTGTATAATTATCATCGCTGAGATATGCTTAACGAGAAAATGGAAAGTAAGATCGGCAAACGCGTATGGAGTACGTCGAGTTGCCAACGACGCTGGCTGAGCAACGGCATTAGGTCGTCTGCATAAGCAAAGCATGTTGCTTCGACGTAACCCGGATCGAGCAAGAGTGTCGGCTGTAATTTTCAGTTCGAAATGCCAGAAAAGTAATCGTTTTACATGTGCGCCTCTTCTGCAATTGTCAGCCAGGTCGACTTCGCTAAAATCAAAAATTCCCAACCTTGATTGTATTCTGAAAACTTGTATTAAAAGAAACAAAAAATATGAAAATAAAAGATAAACAGAAGCAATCTTTGGCAAACGAACGAGAAAGGGCCAGAATAGTCCGCAGTCCAAGAAATAAGGTCATCTGGCGCAAGATACCCGCGAGGAAAAACACACGTGATCATACAGCCCACACACGCGTTAATGCGAATCTGAAAACTCTTTAAAGATAAAGCACCAAATGCTTCAGTAGAGAACTTTGAAAGCACGCTCACCGTTTGCTTGTAAGGAACTGTGTGACAGTAGTAGCTCGGCCATTGCGGACTACTTATTGTGATGGCGCTGTCGTTTTTAACTTCGATGTTATAGTTCTGGCAAGCTTAAAAATATTTTGTTTTATTTCAAATCGTGTTGAAACGCGTACAAACGAGTGTCGCCCGAACATAAAAGCCACCGAGCGCGATGGCGGCATCGCTGCGAAAGCGTAAGCCGACTTCTTGAAGGCCGTCTTGTGTAAACAGCTCTTGCATGTACTCGAAGGGTTGATATATTCTGCAACTAATTTTTCGTTAAATTTCTAAAATTACACTGCACTGAAGAGAATATCAGTTGAACAATTTAGGAATGATACGTCATCATCACGATTGTTTATCACTAGCATGAGGGTGTCTTCAAATCGCGATCCATCAGTATCACTATAATAACCTAAAATACTTTTTTTGTCTTATAATTGCTCAACCTTCAAGGCTAATGTGCTGAAAGCTAACACGCAATTCTTTGTAATGGGTAAGTTGAGCTTCAGCAATGTTGACGAGCCGCCAGTAGCAATCCTGTCGGATAAATGCTTGTTTCGAGAAAAAGAAAACCATGTTTCCTGGGTAGAGCACATCGCCGCTGCTGATGATCATTTCTAGCAGGTCGATGGTGTTTGTCTGAATTTGAAAGAAGTCGTCGCACGTAGCTTCTGCAAAAATCTTGATCTTTAAATCGAGGCCACCTTTATGAATTGCCTCAGTTGTGACGCGAAAAACAAGAAGATTTTGATGAACTCCTCTCGTCACCTAGGGGTTCTTATTTCATTTGAGCACACACCATCAGCTGAACTTGCAGGAAGCGAGCAGCGGTTCGGACTTCAGTCATATTTGCATCTAACCCTAATTGCCTGCAAAACAACGAAAGGAAATTCAACACAAAACAATAATGACAAACAAATGTGAAAACAGAATGGGCTCCTCGTCGTCGAAGCGAATCCAAAGATAGTCTCTGTCGGGCGCGTCCCATTTGTACGTGCGAAGTTTTACGGTCGTCTCGGGTGCCAAATTGAAGGTCCACGACGAGTTCCAAAAGACCGGGTCAGTGATTTCTTCCGAATCCGTTATCCACTGAGACGAAATGTGCACGATGCCGTTTGTTCCGAGAACGTATGAGCCGTTTGTTGACGATGTCGCGTTTTCTAAGATTTCAGAGCAACGTCTAATCGCAAGGTCCATCCTCATACCAATAAGTTGAAGTTCAAAGAGGAAGCCCGCCCAATTGTAGACCGTTCCCGTATAGTCAGGAATCAAGAGTTGAATGGAATCCGCCGAATTGCTCGAGTAAAAGCGATCGCATGGTTCGTTGAGGCAAGGGACGGACGTATCCAAGAGGCTAAACGGGAAATTTGGTTATAACTTCGACGTAAAAAGTGCCGAAATCAAACGATTCCAGTTTTCTTACTCAAGCTACGTATCTGGCTCAACCTACTAGGTTTCCGTTGTGGTTCTGAGAAAAACGGAGTATTTGTAAGCTGGTGCGATTGCGCCGTGCAAGAGGATCAATCGCATGCCGCCATCCTTAAGGTATGGAAGCTACAAAGCTTAGGATGCTTTAACTTGTTCAACTCACGTTGACGAGGATCCGACATGAATGTGGCAGACGACTTTCAACTGCGAAAGACTTTGGATAACCGAGCGATTTATAGCGAAGAGGCTGTAATTGCACTTTTAGCGAACAGAAGTGAAGGCAACCTTGAAATCGAGCAAGAAGTTAGTGATGTCGAGCATTCGGTCGTTCTCACACTCGATAACCGCCCCATCGAAGCCGAATATTATGGAGACAGGAAATATGAGAAAGAGGGTGAAAGTAAGCATCTGGGCACCGATTCGCAACCCTTTCCCTTTTGGCATGGTCTCTGATTGTGAGACCGTTATCGTATTAGAAGACCTTCTGACGGACCTTCTTCAGCTTTGAGCGTAGGATCAATGAGAATTGAGTGCATCGTGAGTGCAACAGCGTGGAGGCAGTAAAACACAATCTCTTTTCGGGATCGTTATTCGACGATGACGAAAATATGAAGTGCTTTCTGAAAAGCTCCCGCTTGTATGATGTGCCGAGACTCGATCGTCATGACCACGGGTACCGAAATCAATATATACCCGCCGTCCCGTGGAAACACGGCGGACGGTGCGTGTGACACCCTCACGTACTCGTGCACACAAACTGGGACGCAAGTCGTTGTTATTTCGGTGAGTCTGGGCAGTTGTTTTTAAACTTCATGATGACATTGCGAGACTATTTTGCTTCAGGCCAATACCCTGCCATGCCCGATATTGCGACGAACTCCAGCTCGGAGATCCTCATCGAACCCAACCATAGTCTTGTTGTGCTCAACTGCTGGACGCTGGGTTGTGGCAGGCTCGACTGAAACGATTGAAACCGTCACCTGCAAAACACGAAATTAAACGTTGCTCCTGCTTTATGTGCCCTGAAAACTCATAAGTGAAAGGAATCTTCCAGCATCCACATCCACTTCCACTCCCGCAAATCGTTTCGTAATGCTAGCTAAATTTGCCCTTTGTGAAACTTTCGCTTCTGTGATTCTTTTTACGCCCCTGCCCAACATTGTCGGAAAATGTCTTTCTTTGGAAACTGTGTGTGCATCAAATAAAGCTATTCTAAAAGTCGTTGCAGATGGAGCGAGATGACCCTGAAGAGTAAGACAGTGAGTCAGATAATCTTTTTGATTTGAAACTGTTTCGTGGTGCGCCGACGAGCTCTTACCAGAGCCTGCACAGTAACGTCAAAGCTTCGGTTCAAGAGAGAAGGGAGTAGAAAGAGGAAGGGCGATTGCGCCGGCCCGAGGCGGTCAGCGGGTCGCCTCTCCTTAAAGGATACAGCGCGGGAGTCAGCGAAGTTCCGCCCTCCGACTGACCCCTAGACCCGCCTTTTGCCCCTCTCGTCGGGCTCTCACGAGGAAAGCAAATGGCAGAAACGTTCTCCTTTTACGCGTGGTATTTTTCCACAAGAGAACTTTAGGCTCATGGGCAACATTCAAGAAGGGCAAACGCTTTCAGTGCCTTCCGTGAAAAGGGAATTCCCTCACGTTTCTTGTCTAGCTCTTCGCTGTCGACGAAAAATTCCACCGCGTGGTTTTCGAGCTTGTCAGTATCGACTTTATTGTGCGAGTTTCAGCCTTTAAAATGACGTCACGTGCCGCTGAAGGAGTTTCGTCACTGAAGTTGCATGGCAATAAAAACGCCACCGCAACATTGCTTGAGGACGCGGAGAACACTACGATTACTGCCTGGCTACTCTTGCTTTGTGTCCTCTTCGTCTTCTTCTGGATGGCGGCGGCCATCGCGTGGTCTCGCTATCGTTCTGGCTCGGAGAACAAAAAGGAAGATGTCGTCAAAGCTACATGAGCTACATCCTTCGCATTGTAGACATGAATGTAAACAAAGCGTTCGAATATTTCGTTTCCGATAAACAAGACTTCATTCTTTTATTCACTCAATTCGAGTTAATTATTGCAACAACCGAGTGGTGCTTCTTCTGTCCAGTACGGGGCCGGGATGCAACGGACGAAAAATGGGCACGCCATAATGCCGTAGTTGGTGTTGCAATGAATACAGCGTGCTTCAACGATGTCAACGGGAAGACCAAGAAGAAGGCAGGAGACGAGGAGAAGCACGAGCATCTTCCAATGAAGAAGTCTCGCTTATTGTTCGTGCCACTTCAGAACTCTCTGACAATCAAAATCTTGCCGCTTTAAATTCGCGACGTCGTGACGATTTTCAGTGGTTTTCTTTCAAGCAATTGCTTTCTCGAATATTCGTTGAAATAAATATTTACTGCGGTGATGATCATCGCCGAAAAGGATTAAAAGCGTCTTCAATTTCCAAACAAACATTCACACAAGCTCGCACAGCAATCCATCGTCTCACAGGCGCAGCACGCGCAGCACAAACCGAACAGCCCCCACAAGCAGCAGTCACCGCAGCAACCCTCGCCGCCAGGTTTAGGACGCTCGTCAACTCTGAAAACTCATAGACTCTAAAAAAAGGCACTTTTGTTGTGGTTGCCCAGGTGGGCCATAAGGCGGAGGATAAGGTTGACCATATCCCTACATTTTTATAGTTGCATTCAGGAAAGGAAATGAAGCCGAACCTGCGGTTGATTGAGTACAGGTTGGCCGTCCATGATGGCAGAGTTTTGAAGCAAGAGCGAAACGTGGAGTAGAAGGAAGGACGAGCAAGGCTCTAACAATGTGCCGACTCCACGGCGACCCGGAGACTTTCCGTTTCTGTCCGATCTGCTCCTATTCAAACGGCACACAAGACTTGCTGAGAGTCATAGGAATGCACGTCGAAGAGTTAAAAGCTGCGGGGTTCTATGCACCTGTCGCTAGGAAACACAGACGAAGAAGATCTTGCGGCGATGTCTGAGACGACTGTGCGTCGTTATGGACGTCTTCCCGAGAAGACAACATGTTTAGCAACAACCAAGGGAAGCCCGTTTTTATTGTTCCCGAAGTTTCACAAAAGATGGAATGCTCACTGTCAAGAATGAAAAAAAACGGATGCATTGTGAAGCAAAGAATTCAGAAGCATTTTATTCCTTAGAGAAAAATTTACGAGAGAGAACTGCCGAGACCTTACGGAACATCATCTGAAAAACCACAAATGTTTCATTCCTCATTCTTTTTCCTCATTCCTCTGGGGCGTTGAACTCTTGGTTCGGCTGCTCAGCGCACAGCCGGGCCCGCTTTTTACAAACGGCATTGTGAAGACGCTGAATTTCCACGTGAAAGTATGTTTCAACTCACTCTTCCACTGTAGTTGTTTATCGCCGATTCGTCTGAAAATTTTTCAATTTTAAAAAAATCGACTGCGTTGCTTTTTCTTTCTTGACTGTAGATTTTGTTTTAAACGGGCAGCAATTTTTTTTGGGAGTTCTATCAAGCTGTAAGTTTCGCTTACGCTTCCAGATGTTTGCATCATATTCGCACGCCGATAACCCGATGACAATATAGCAAGATTGCTGGGCATCAAGACAAGTGTCCACAATTCGGTTCATATAATCAAGAGGTTCTGTCCGATCTAGCCATTGCAGTTGACCATAGATTTCAATCATATTCATGTACGCATACGGACAGTCCGCTTCGCCATTGCTAGCATTCAGCGCTCGTGAAAGTTCTGAGATGGAAATGTTGAAGAGAAATTGCATTTACTGACCATAAACAAAGTCGTTTTCCGCCTGACTGTGTATAGTAGCCAGATAGGACTGATTATAATAACACAATGCGTCTCCTCGGTTCCCAGTAATCCCGTTTTCCTCAGTTTTTGCCTGAATTCGTTCGTTGCTCATTGTCAGCATATTGTCGTCCCAGTCCGGAAGCTACATAATTTGCTCGTTTTCTTACCTATAGAACGAGAACCCGCGAAATAGGTACGAAAACGAACAAATTAGCTAAACTAGACTCCGGACTGCCTCATCGTCATCACTCCAGTCAGGGCAGGGAGGAGGGGAAGGCGGTGGCGGGCTGACGTTGTTCGACGACAGTGCC
>JAQIXL010001067.1:0-21177 GCA_034700245.1 Poikilolaimus oxycercus
AGAATGTTCTACGTGACAAACATAACCACATACAAACATAGACATTTCAGGAATTCTGAAAACTTTCAGTTCTCGGCCACGATTGCATCTTTTTCTGAGATTTAAAAACTGGCATGTAGAGAAAATAGTCGCATTGACGATGCGCTTTAGAGCAGCTCAAAAGGTTGCTTGGGCCGCCAGAACTAGAAGTTTTCAGATCTTAAGGGGAGTAAAAGGGCCCGACCAAAGGAAACTTCCCCCGGCGCTTCGCGCCGGGGGCGATTAGAAAATGACGTTCAAATTCACATTCTTTGCCGCGTTTGACGGTTGTGTTTACAAAGTTGTCAATGCGGCGATTTTACAGCAAGCTGAATGGAAACTCTCACGTGCGCAGTGTGCGGTGCATCTAAAGCGGAGAAGCACTTCGGAGCTTGGTCTTGTCGAGCATGTGCGGCCTTCTATCGACGGTACGTGTCTTTGTCGCGAAGCTACCATTGCGAGGCGTCGAATCAGTGTGAGACGCATGCAGGTATAAGTTTTCTGCGTGCAAATGTTTTCAATTTTAGCGGACAACAAATCGTGCCGCGCTTGCCGCTTCCAAGCTTGTCTTCGAGCGGGAATGAAGATGGAAAGTGAGTTTGTCGCTCGAAACCCGGCAAGTTTTAGGCGTTCAACGATTTCGTGATCGCTATGGCCATCGAGAAGGAGCAACGTCAGCAGCGAGCAAAACGCCTCCGCACATTCAGAAGCGAATCCTTAGAATCTTTGCAATGGTATTTTCGAGGCTCTCACAAGTTTCCTTGCAGATGGGAGCTCAGGGTGATGGAAACACTTGTTCTGAAACAACGCTTGAGCGTGTTCGCAAAGCGTTTGGCAAGTTTCAAGAACGACGTGGCGGCATTACCATTGCTCGGGTTTGTGCCTTTTTCTTCAAACACGCTTTCAGGAGCGTCTTCCATGCATGCGAAAGTTGAAGTCGCTGGAGAGCATGCTTGGCATGCTCGAAATTTTCCAAGACCCGTCATCCTCTGAGGTGCAGAACCGAATTTTGCTGATAGAATTTCAGGTAATGGCGACTGAGGCAGTATTGATTGCCGAATTTCTTGGATGCCTGGACGCCTTTGTTGCTCTCGCAACGAATCAAAAGGTTATTCTGTGGATAAAGTGGAATTCGATTGCAGTGGCTGATTTTCAAGCATTTTTGGCTTCGCTTTATTGTCGTCGATGATATTCTGCGAAAGTACAAGAGTGAATACGAAGGATATCTGGACGAAATGGAGAGAAATCCGCATTTGGCCTTTGAAAAGCTGTCCATTCGACCCTAGTTTGTAGCTTCTTGTTTCTCGTCTTTTAAAGCGGATATTTAGCGAAGAAGTCTCGCGGGTTAGGATGCACAACGTTATAATTCCGCTTGGAGAACTCAAGCCACAGCCGTTTGAGGAAATGTCCATGATTGTCTCTATGGTGTGGAATCTTGAAGGTTGGTTGAGCATTTCAGGCTGTTCATAAGTTTAGGAACTTCCGGGATCGACGACAAAACATTAGCAATAGCTGCTGAAGAAAGACGAAAGCTTTTTGATGAACTTCAAGAATTGTATATTTCGATGAATGAACCGCGATTTTCCCGACGAATTGCTACTTTAAGTTCCGTCGTTTACGCGCTTGAGGTACATATTCAGTTTCGTTTCCACAGAGTTAAAGGTCTGATAAGGCACATTTCTCTTGCAGCGATGGTACACTTGCCGAATGACCGATGTTCGTGCCCTTGATGTGATCAAGGCGTTGGACAGCAACGCGACTACCGCCGAGCTTGTGTCGCTTTTGGATCTTTGCGACTTGTAAAAAGCTTCTGTGCATGCAAATGAACCTTTCAGTTTTTTCTCATTGTCAGAAGAAAGAATAAACAGTTATTCACACGATATAGTGAGCATTTTTTTACGCTGTACAAATTTTACCTTCTTTTTGTTCATGAGAAATCACACAGGAGAAGCCGCGAGACCACACTATAGCTGAACCTCTATCTTGTTCGCTAGCTGACTCTATTTCCTGAGCGCATTATCAGATTTCCTTCTCCTGTAGCGAAGCCAACATCTTCCGTAATGGCCATGTGGTTCGCAGCGGTACTGGTCTGGGTGACACTCTTCACCCTTGTTGAAGGCAAGTCGTTATTTTGCCCTTCTCTTCAAGTTGGGATAAATGTTCAGGCCAAGGATGGAGACCGTGTGCTTCTTCGAAGGTGAACGGCGAGAGCATCAACTGCGTCTGCAACATCACTTACTGCGACGACTTCCCGATGTTCTCCTCGATTCCTGCCAACTCGGCCATTGGATACGATTCCTCGAAGAGCGGAAAACGCTTCGTTCAATCGACTGTCACGTTTACTACAGGTTGCTCTTTCTGCCTTCTGCTCCAGTCTGATCCGTTCCGTTTCTTTTTGTTTTGCATCCGATTCGTTACTTATCGTTGGCTAAAAGATCTACCACATTTCAGGCACGCCGTCATCAGATGCCATTGTCATCCAAATTAACTCCAGCAATCAGCGGCAGACGATCAACGGCTTTGGTGGCGCCTTCACCGACGCGGCGACGTTGATAATCGCGAGGCTCTCGAAGCAGACTCGCCTCAACGTCCTTCGAACCTACTATGCAGATGTTGGTAGGAGCAGGAAAGAGACTTCACGTTTCGGGTGGAATCGGTTACTCCATGGGACGTGTGCCAATGGGAAGCTGCGATTTCTCGACGCGTTTGTACACTTACGACGACACGGCAAACGACTTTGACTTAACCAGTTTTTCTTTAGCCGATGAGGATTGCAGCTACAAGGTCTCAAGTGGTTTCTTATAGCAGGTCAAATTTTAGATTCCATCACTTATCGATGCTCAGGCTCTCACGTCAACCAAGATTTGGCTCTACTCATCAATATGGTCACCTCCGACGTGGATGAAGACTAGCGGAAACTACACGGTAACGAACCGAGAGACCATGTGAGCAGTCTTATTTCCAGCACGGAGGCTCACTTATCGATAATGCAACCGTTCGCCAGGCCTATGCAAATTACTACGTGAAGTGGGTGCTAACAAGTTGACTTTGAGAAATCACAGATTCTTCCAAGCGTACAAAGCAGCCGGAGTTGATTTCTGGGGCTTGACTGTACAGAACGAGCCGGATTTTGCAGCGCCGTGGCAGGTTTCTCACTGTCAAAGCACTAACGAAATGCCAGTCAATGAAGTACACCCCGGAAATGGAAGGAACCTTTGTTGCCAACTTCCTTGGTCCCACGCTTCAAGCCAACGATTTGACGAGGAGCCTCAAGCTGATGATTCTCGATCACAACCGGGACTTGCTTCCAAATTGGCCAAAGAAAGTATGCGAAATACGACAACATGAAGAGTCTTAGTCGTTGGGAGTTCCCGGTGCTTCACAGTACGTCTCAGGCATCGGCGTTCACTGGTACTCCGACGATTTCACGCTCCCCACGGCCTTGACAGAAACGCACGACGCCTTTCCGGACAAGTTTCTGCTCTACACAGAAGTTTGAGTGTTCGCGTTATCTCAGAAAGCTTTCAGGCCAGTACGGGCTTGGGTGTGTCTCTGGGCAGCTGGACTCGTGGTGAGAAATACGCGAAGAGTATTATTGACGTGAGTGAACACGTAGATGTTAGGTTTCAGAATTTAAATAACTGGGCCACGGGCTGGATTGACTGGAACTTTGCTCTCAATCCTCAAGGTGAACCAGTTTCATCATTTCTTTAGCTTCCACTCATTGTCAGGAGGACCAAACTGGATTGAAAATTTCCTCGACTCTCCAATAATTGTGAACTTCGAGACGGATTCCTTTCAGAAGCAGCCCATGTTCTACAATATCGGACACTTCAGGTTCTTCGTCTTAAATTTTGGACC
Source organism: Poikilolaimus oxycercus (assembly GCA_034700245.1). Taxonomy (NCBI): domain Eukaryota; kingdom Metazoa; phylum Nematoda; class Chromadorea; order Rhabditida; family Rhabditidae; genus Poikilolaimus; species Poikilolaimus oxycercus. Next base: position 3,880 of record JAQIXL010001067.1, read on the forward strand.
CCACTTTTAGCAAGCTCATAGCGCGAGGCTCTGTCTGGGTTGGGGCAACGACAAAGCAGCCTCTACCAAAGAATGTTCTCCTCACGTCTTTCGTCGATCCAGATCATGCGAGTCTAAATGATGAGACAAAGATGTTTCAGGCCAAACGTCGAATCGTGGTGATTTCAAATCAGTCAGATGATCCGCAGAAAGTCTACATTCAAGACCTCGCCGATGCTAGCGGACAATATCTTGCCTTCAACGTTGAAGAGCACTCCATTGTCACTCTGGCGTGCAACGCTTTCTGAACAGTTATTCTAACCTTATTGTTCATTCACCAAATTCTTATGAATCTTGCCACCGGCATCACGTTATCTCTTATTGTTAGTCGTCCCCATGACATAGAGTTTTTTGACTTGAATGACCTTTAATGAAGTGGAAGAATTAGGCTGAGATGCGAAAAGAAATCCTTGTGAAAAGAACGTGAACTCAAATATCACTGTCAGACAACGAGGGCGCGAGAGTGGCACATCTGAAGGATAAAGCGCATTGTCTGGGAGTTTTTACCGCTCGCGTCACCAACCTCTTCAGACATCTTCGAAAATATCATCCACAGAGGTTTCTAAACCTCGTCACCATAGAAGCTTGAGAGTATTTAGTGCTTTTGATATTAAAGGGCAATGGAGGGCTGTTGCAATCACATGAAGAGCAATGCTGCAGCCCTCGAAAACGTGAAGAATTATGATTCCCCCCCCCCCCAGACACAGCTCTTGCCACGTCCCTTCGCATTCAAGTGCACAGGTGCTTGATCATTTCCAAGTGATCCTTGCTGCAACTTTGTTAGAAACCCCACACGAAACTTCCATCACTTTTCAAGCCAAAATTTTTGAATTTCTTGAGAGATCGTCTCTTGTCAGAAGTGCACCAGCATGTCCACCCATCATACTACAGCTTGTCAGCTCGATGCGAACTTTAAAAACCCCTCCACACATAGGCATAGGCGTCAAGCGATTAATACAATATATCGCAAGAGTACGGCAGTGATTAAATTGGCAATCAACAGTTCTCGCAATAGCTAGATGTCAATGGCTAATTGTTCGGTTTAAGGCTAACTCGGATTTGTCGGCTTCTGGTAGATCACTTTGCTGTCCTTGAATGTGACGCCGTTGAGGTGATACTCAGAAGCGATGCCGTTCTTCATCGAAATCGTGATCTTCGCCTTGCAGGTGCCGGTGATCACATTATCCACCAGATGCGTGGAGCCAACCGCTGTGCACTGGAATTACATTTGTTCGATAATGGGACGTGAGCATGTCTCACCATTGTCGCATGGGTCGCCCTTACTTCCGGAATCGTGCAAGTAATGTTTCCCGTGTAGTTGCGCGTAAAATTTGCTCCTTGAGCTTGCTTCTGCTTTTCGAAAAACTTCTCTATGGATTTGTCGCATTCTTTCTCGATAAAGTCGTGAGGAACGCGAAACAGGGTATTCTCTTCTGTCGCGCCGCCGTAATTGACCTAAAAATTCCTGTAGTTACAGCTAATTTCAACATACTCTCTTCGGCACGATACGTCCCTCAATGTACTTGGCGACCTTAGAACCGACCCTGGAATTGCGGGCGCTGGCGTGATGCTTGGAGAGGAACAAGCGATAGGGATGCTTGACATTGGCGTAGTGAGAAGACACTTGGTCCCATGCGTCGAACTCCTTTGCCTTCACGGTTTCAACCGCTCTCGCAGCTTGCAATGCATCGTAGGTTTTGCTGAGCGCGTCGTCCTTGCGAATCTCTTTAAGTGCATCAGCATCGCCCGTCAGCACTGCTTGGATTTTACTCCACATTTTCTTCTGCTTTAGAAGATCGATGAGTTTTTGTTGAGCATCTCGGCTTTCCTTTGCCGCCATATCTAAAGCCGTCTTTGCCTCATCAGCTTTCATCTGGAGTTGTGCTATTTGCTTTTGAAGGCGCGCTGTTTCTGACGGCCTGAGGTCTCCGCCGAGGTAGTTTCGCTGAACAGCGATAGAGTGCCAGCCGTTCTAAACATTTCGCACCAACTTTAATTTTTGTAGATCGCAAAACCTGAATATGGGCTCTAAAGTAGGGGTCGTTGACGAGGACCGAACCAAGCGCCTCGCGAAACTTTGAGTCATCTGCGAAGGAACGGCGGATCTCCGGCGCCGCCGCACAGAGAGAATCGAAGAGGCAGGAATTTCGGCCATTACTACTCGCTGAAAAAAATTTCTTTGCCTAGTAGCAAAGCCTCAAAGAATCTAATTGTTAGTTTTAAATGCCTTACTTTGACCAATTTCGCCACTGTAATGCTGATCGCGAAGGTCGAGCTTAATCACAAGCGGCTCTTCACCCTGCGGCACCGGTGGACCGGCGCTGTGCGTGTACTTCTCGCCATCCTTGTTCGTGATCTCCACGCTCACACCCCTTCCATAAATAGCAGCGAGCAAATTGGCCGAGGCGGACGCGGCCGTCTGGTCGATCTTCATGCCCGCTTCAATCAACTGCGCCATTATATCAGGACTTCGCGTCTTGTCCGCCAAGGACTCGAGGTGGCTCTCAAAACGCTGTTGCGCCACTTCTTCGCCGACCTGTTGAGAGAAAAATCAGCTAACAAAGTGGTTTAACAACCTCTTTGTTTTGTCGTTCTTCTTCGTAGATCTCTTTGTACTTGTCCAATTGCTTCTGATCCAGATGTTGCATAAAGCGACGATATCCGGCCGCTACAGCGTTCTCAATCAACGTCTGCAGCTTTGAGGTCGCCAGTGACAAGAGGGGATTGACAATGCGTTGCTCGACCAGCTGGTCGATTTGAGTACCCATCTGCAATATAGGCTGTTTAATTTCACAACTCTACCTTCACGTGCCAGCTTCGAATCAGTTGTTCAACCCTGCGTTGATAGCCACCTTCGAGAGGCTCAGACTCTTCATTTTTCTTTCCACTTTCAAAGGCAAGTTTCTTCGCTGCCTCGGTCTGGGATTCGAGCATCTCTATGAACTCTCCGGTTAGACCCTCGATGCGGGTCTCCATCTCGGCGAAGCAGTGCAGACCCAACACCAGCGTCGCCGCCTGCATGGCCGTCTAAATAAATGTTTAGCTGTGGATGAGTGGAGAAACTTGCCCCGATTGCAGCGGCCAATTCCGCCTGTGAGCCTCCACCATGCGACATTCCTTGAGAGGCACCAGTGGTAAAGGATTGAAGAATAGGGCGGTACCGAACGAAAACCACATCGCAGAGGGTGCTGATGACGCTCGCGGTATTCCTTGCAAGAACGTGCGAGTGGCAGTCGTTGACGAGTCTGGTGCCTCGTTCCAGACCCAAAGCCTCGAGAGCCGCAAGAACGGAAGTCGACATACGACTGCCAATACCCATGGCCGTCTCCACGGTCGTGACCATTCGATTTCGCAGTTCACGCACAATTATGTCAATTAGACCACGAAGCGCCTGCAGGTTTATGTTGTTTTGAATACTTACAAGCTGAAGAGTTTGAAAGATTCCGAAGGAGAGAAAGGCTCCAGCGACGCGACGCAGCACTTGTTTGCCGGCCTCCCAGACGGCCTTCTTCATCCCGACTTGAGCAATGAGTTGTGCGCCTTTGAGACTCATGAAGTTCACTCCGGCCGCCGTCGTCACCTCAGCGCCACGTAGGCCGTGCGCCACAGGGTTGAAAGCCTTTCCCCATGCACAATAAGCACCGATAACTCCAATACAAGCAGTTGCGGCAAGACTCGTCAGCTTGTGCTGCTTATAGCTGGCAGGATGTCCAGACCACGCTCCCTGCACCGTGTACAGAAGATCGCTCACGCCTAAATCACTTCTTTGGGATTTTTATTGCGGTAGCGAGAAGAAAAAAAAAGAATTAAAAAGTCGAACTCACCCTCACTAATGAAAGCATTGGCAACCATGACGCCGGCGCCAGCTGAATAGATGAGAAGGGCGATTCCAACAGCAAGTTGGACGAGGGCTAGCGCTCCAACTGCTGTCAACTTCAGCATTGTCTTGAAGCTCCAAGCCTTCTCGATGACATTAATGACGTGTGTGGCCCCGTGTGAAACGTAGAGACTTTGAGAGCGAAGCTGCAGGAGATCCGCCGCGCCCATCTTCTCCCATAAACGAACCAACTCCGCATCGATGGTCTCTAACTTCTGCATGCCCGACTTTTCACGAAGCAGGGCAACGATCTGAGAAGTGTTCGCTTTGCTCGTAAGGTCATCATAAGGACCGCCATCGGACTTTTGCTTCATGTCCGTTGACTGCTTTTTGCCGAATACTAGCGAACCACCGGGAATCGGTGCCATTGCGTGTTGCAGAAGCTCGACGCCCTTGGTCTGTGTCTCGTCGAGTGTACGCGTGTCAAGTTTTGAGATGAAATCCAAGGCTAACTGAACTCCCTCTACGGAATGGGTCACTGCATCCATGCCCGTCTGGACGGCACTGCCGACGGCTGCCAGGGCTTTGTTGATGAGCCGCTGTCGCTCTTGCCAATGCTTGAACTCCATGTCTGTGAGGACTTCTCGTGTGTAGTCTTCTCGAACTTTCTCCATGATTTGCTCGACATTACGGCTCTCGTCGCCATCCTTCATGCACTTCCAAAGACGAAGAGCATTGGAATCGTCAACTTGAGATCCTTTGAGGCCATTGAAGTTCACATTCGCGTGCTCGAGGACGCCCAAGTCTATCAGATCGTTCATCTGACTGAGAACACTGTCCTTGGAAGGCATCGAGATCTTTAGCGGTTCGTTGTCTTTCGCCGTCTGACAAAGTTGTCGATACGCGAGAACATAGGCACATCTCGATTGCAGCAGTTTGTTGAGTAGAGGAATGTAGCATCGAGGAATCTCCTTCGCGGAGTCCAATTCGGCTTCCGGCACCAGCCTGAGTTTCTTGTCTGCATCGAGGACGAGGACTCGATTTCCCACTAACTGCGAAATCACTTCGTCTGCTTCAGAAGAAGGGATTCCAGCAGCGGTGATATCTTCCCTTGTCACAAAGCTGAACATGAAAATATTCTCCACTTTGACTTGTTCTTCTTCTTCTTCTTCTTTCTCCTGCTCCAACTCAGCTTCACCAACCAACTTCTTCTTCGCTTTGTCGAAGAGCCCTTTCAAGACCTCCTTGTAAGATGGATCCGCAACTGCCAATCGAAAAACCGATTCTGACGAAAATGAATGGGCAGCCGAGCACGTTTCCACAAGCACTTTTATGGCCAAAAGTCGTGCATACGCTGAAGGTGAAAGTGTGGCACGAAGGCCTCTTTCATCGTATTCCTCGAAAGTCGCCCCAGGGAATTCCCCCATCCAGAGACGAGATGGCCCTTTACCTTTTGGTTCCCCGCTCTCGACCGGCTGCTTGGTCGACTTCGCCTCTTCGGTCTTGGTGTCAGACTTGGGCAAACGATGTTTTGCGACCTTCTCGACGAGCTTTATGTTCAGCTGCTCGAACTTAGATTTGTTCACGAAGAGATGGGTTTTTTCATCGCTGATACAGCCAAGTCGACGCAGCTCCTCCCAAAATTCTTCACGATGTGGAGTAGGGAACAGCTTGAGAAAATCAGCGTCTTGAACCACGGTACCTTTCTTCTTCAACTCCTTGATCCGCGCTTTGATGTCATCTAGATTCGTCATATAAGCTTGAGCAAGCTTTTCCAAATGCGCAGAATCTGCTGTTGCCGAAAACTGTGTCGGCTTTATGGGCAATTCCTCGAAGAACGTCTTGTCTTTGAGCTTGTCAAACGTCTCCGAAGCGACTTCCTCTGTCACGACGCTGTTCATGAGATCCTCATGACTCGCTCGACTTCCAATTAGTGTTTCGATGCTCGCAATGAATATCTGGTACATCTGCGCCAATTCCATTTGCTGCTTGCAGAAGAGGTCGACAATGAAAGCTCGACCAGCTCCTTCCTTCTTGTAATGCTCAACAACGGCTCGATCGTTGTAGATTTGGGCAATGCGAGCTTCGAACTCGCGTCTCACATCTTCGAAAAGTGCCTTCACTTTGGCGTAGGGCTTGCTCTTCGCCGAAGTTATCGTCTCGTTCTTGATCACAAGAAACGCTTGATAATACTTCGCTTCGGCTGCATAGAAGGGATACTTCTCCTCGACGAAAAGAAAGTCCTTAGCCGTAGCATCGTCATGGCGGCCAGTCAGAAGCTGTTGGATTCCCCATCGTAGTCGATTCATCGGTTGCAGTGGCTTCAGCTCATCGAGATCGATTTTCGCGCAGAATTCATGGGCAGCAGCCACAGTTGCCTTGAGACTAGCCTCGATCTGCTCTTCATTGTCCGTCTTGACCTTGGCACGTCCGTCCAGCCAATAGGCCCATCGATCAAGGAGATCTTGCAAAAGAAGCTGCTTCTGTTCGTCGCTTAGTGCGTTGTTCTCAAGATCGTTTCGATAAGCATCAAATCGTTTGGTAAATTCCTCGAAGCAATCTTCCTCCACCCGAATGTTGTGTTTGTAGAAGTTTGTGATGGCGAGGATTCGTTTCGCTTCGACAGCATTTCGATGCACTTTCAAACGAGAGATATTCGCCTCTTGATGTTCATTGGCAGTGCAGACAAGAAGTTGAGCGCTGCCCTGTTCGCCACATCGAGCCGCGCGTCCAAAAGCTTGCTCTTCGACTCGAACATTTTCCGGCAAGAAGGACATAATTACGTGAAGGCCTCCGTTTTCTTCGAGTTCATCGCACAACTTGATGTCCGTGCCGCGACCTGCCAGATTCGTTGAGAGAATAATTTGACCGCACGGCAGCTCCGTTCGCCCATCACCAAACGCAAATTGATCTCGATCACGACGGTAGAGAATCATCTTTGAGAAGGAGTCGCGTTCGATGGCTTCACGCAGTTTCGCTTCCGCCAAGAGCTTCAACTTTCTGCTGAGTGCGCTGACACCTTGGATTGAATCGCATACAACCAGTACTGAGCGTCGCTGACGAATCTTCACCAAAATGGAGTGAAAGATTTTGATGTGATGATTTTCACTAGAATTGGCGACCTCGCTGCATTCCTCATGAAACAGTTTCGGCAACGATGAGGGAATTCGAAGGCATTCCACTTTATAGAGACTTCTGAGTTGTGTTTGTTCCGCGTCGGCACCAAGCGTGCCCGAGAAGCCGTAAATACAGTCGTATTTCTTGAGAAAAGAGACGTTCGAGATGAAGACCGCCTTGAGACTCATTGAGGTTAGTCGAAGGCCATGTTTGAGTTGGATGAACTGATGCAGACCGTTGCTCCACTGAGTGCTGGAAAGGTCGACGCCGGTGGCCTGATCAACGATGACGACGCGCGGCTCGTGGTGAACGGTGACCTCAGTTCGAGTGATGTCGATCTGATAGCCCGCACCTTCTTCCATAAAGTAAGCGTTCTTCGCATTTTCGACAAAATCGACGAGATGACGTTGCACAAAATCTTTCAGATGAAATGGCACTGGTAGCTTTCTCTCGTTTAGAGCCTCTTCCACGAGGAACTTGAGCCGCGTCTCCACTTTAGCATCCTTCAACTCCGTCATGGCTGCCACGCACTCATCCGCTGTTTTGAGAATAACTCCGTGGACATCGACAAGTCCCTGCATGACGAGAAGTTCACGAATGTTGAATGCCTTAAGAGAATCGACAGCGAGCATCTCTTTTAGGTCGTCGAAGACGAGAGTTGGAAAAACTTGACGTCGTAGGCAATCAACAATAGCCGTCGTGTCAAAGGGCATACTCTTGTTCTCTATAGCTCCACAAACCAGTTGCCAGATTCGAACGAAGAGTCCTTGAAGGAATTCAAGGTCAGGAATTTCGTGTGATAGATAGAGCATGTTGTTGCCTTGATCGAGGAGCATCGAGTCCACTTCATCCACAATCATCGTATCAAAGGTTTTTCCACTGGTGATGGTCATTCCATAGAAAGTGTCGAGAAGATAGTCTCGCTGAAAGCTTGTCAGGTCTCCATAAACGATCTGTGAAGAAGCGTACACCTCTTTTCTCTGCTCCGAGTCTTCAATACAAATGTGACCGGTGCGAATTCCAAAGATTGCATAGATGTCTTTGTTTGCTTCGGCGTCGCGTCTTGCCAATGTCGAGGAGCTCGTGACAATGTGCACCGTGTGCTTAGTAAGACTTGAAATTATCGCCAGAGACATGATGATCAAGGACTTGCCTTCCCCCGTGGCCAGCTGCTGCAGAAGTCCCCGCTCGCTGATCTCGTTGCTTTCCAAGGCCGCCAAAATTGCCAGCTTTTGATTGTTTCGAAGTCGAAACGTGCGCTTCAAGAAAATGGCTTCGTCGACAACGGCTAGCAGCAAGACGACCGTAGGTATCTCTGCCGGTTTTGCGTCGAGAAGCTTCGTATAGAAATTTTGCGGTTTCGTGCCTTTTTGATAAGCATCTTTCACTAGATTTTCACTCAGCTCTTTGACAGAAGGAATAGTGCCAATCAAGTCACGAAGTCTTTGAAAAAAAGCGTATCGCTCGACTCCTTCCTCTGAACTTTTGTCTTCGGACACAAATGTTGCATTGACAGGTTCTTCTAGGACCAGCGATGGCTCGCTGAAATCAAGGACTGTCTTCTTCTCCGCCTTGTCTTCCTTCTTCAACAAGTTGTTATTTGAGAAGATCCGAAAGAGCGTCTCAACGCTTCGTTCAGTTTTCTTTGGCGGCGAGCACACTTCGTGGAGAATCTTGTAGATCGATAGCTCAACATCCTCTAGCACGATCCGCAACTTAAGAGGCATCTTAGAACCGACGATAGCGCCGCTCAAAACCCGGAAGATCAACGTTGGTAAGAGTTCGACGTTGGTCTCCAGTTCCTTCGTGCAAATTCGCTGGATAAGGCGAGAGAGAGCGTAATGGGAGAGGGCCGCTTCGCCCATCCCCCCAAGTTGAAGTCGAAGAGCCACAGCGTCGACTGAGATGGGAAAGTTCTCCGAATTCAGGTACTCCATCACGCCTTCGGCTTCCTTCTGCCCGTAGATGTCCGAGATCTTCAAACACCAGAAAACGAATTGCTTCCTCGTCTTCTCTGAGGTGCATTTGTCGCTAAGAAGATAGAAAGCGTGACTCTCCTTCAAGACAGCAATCCATCCGGCCAACGGCACCGTCCGAAGCTCTCGAAAGGCTCCATGTGCGTCCTTGAGAACACCTAGCAGCTCTAGAAGTTTGTCCTCATCGAAGGCTTCCACTTGCAACTTGTCGACAAGTAGAATTTTGAGCCGCGAGTCCGCAATGCGTCGTGTTCTTTGTCGAAATTCGGCCAGTCGACACAGCTTCCGCATGAAGACGCCTTCGACGGCGAAGAGGAAGAAGACGTCGAGCCACTCGTCTTGTGAATTGCTTAGAAGGAAACGAGCGAACGTCCATTCGTGCACATCCGCGGCCATGCACGCCCTCAAAGCGACACCCACAATAAAGACGAGGTCTTCTTCGTCCACATGGACACCGTCTGCATCGAAGATGGCCAAGGCTGCTCCCAGAAAGCAGTCGGCATGACTTGGAAACTCTTTTGCAAAAAGGTCCAAAAACGATTTGAAACAGGCGCTGCCGTCAACACTCTTCACTAATGTGCTCATGTTCTCTTCAATGGCCATCTTGCTGTTTGTTATATCGAGAATTTTCAGCGACTGTCCATGAGAAAGAAAAGCCTCGAATCGAGTAGAGAGTTCTTCCTGCTCCTTTATCCATTGAAGCCGTTCCTTGTTGAAGACCATCACTTTGAAGTCGCCAGTCTCCAAATTTACAGCCACGTGATAAGTAAGCGAACTTGATGGAAAGTGATCTTCAATGAGGCCATCGCTGTAGAAGCGCAGATTGGTCTTTGTCCTCCAAGCCAACAAAGCCCGTCCGGCAGCACTTCTCGCGCCTAGCTTCTGAATCATCCTTCCGTACTCCTCACGAAGTGTGTCGTTTCGACTCAGAAGATCCAGCCAGGCGATGTCACTCGAGTCGTCAGCGAGGAAATCTGGGAGATTGGCGAGCTCATCTTCGCTTGCCACCACTTGCCCGATGCTCTTAAAGGCGTCAATTATAACACGGTTGGCCGAGAGCGTGTTGTTGAGATGCACAAAAGCGTGAATGAAACGTAGTCGATTCGAGGACTGAAGGAAAGGAACTTGCAAGTCATTGTAATCCTGCTTGTCCCGGGGTGGCTGTTCCTCTTTCACGGTCTTCCACATCTCCTCTAGTGCTTTCCACTCGTCCTTCGTGACGTTCTGGGTGAACTCTTTAAATTCCCGCAAAGCTGAATCAGTGTCTTTCTTCTCGTAATTGTTGACAATCGTCTCAAAAGTCAGAATGTGTTTGATTATTGGCTTATTTGCGAGGTGAAGCTTCTGAAGATCCTCGAAGAGCTCAGTGAGTCTAATGAAGGTGTTTGGCGTGAGGCGCTGAATAAGCGCCTTGACGAGAGCTTCTGAGATGAATCGTTGGGCGCGATTTGTCTCAAATAAGAGGTCAATGCTGATGTGAATCCCTCGGTGGTCAAGGAAATAAGGGCTCAAGAACGCAGAGCAATCTCGGTGACGCTGCTCGATCGTGTGGGCGAGCTGCGCTTCACGAGCAATTTGCTCGAACTTTAGCTTCTCGTTTTCGTTAGTCTTTTGCCGACGAACGAATTCCCTGACGGCTGCAGCGAATTGGCCGCGAGACGATCGCTGCTCTTGTGCGACGCGTCGAAGTCGGCTGATTAGGGTCTTTCTCCGCAGACGATCTTGAAAAGTTAGATCATTCATCGAAGTAGCTTCTAACTGCTTTGCTTGGCTCCAGTCAAGTGATGTTTTCCACATGCTGTGACTCTCACTGATTGCTTCCGGATGTTGGATCAACTGCTGAAGCTCGCCGCTTCCGAGTTGAGGCAACTGAATGCGCTTCTTCGGCACATACTGAGAATCTTGAGGAATGTCAATTCGAACAGCAAGTCGACTGATTTCTGCTTCAGTCTCCTTCTCGGCCTCTTCCTCAACGGTCTCCTCGGTTGTCATCACCTCTTCTTTTGACTCATGGGCATAACCGTATTCCGTCTCTATAGCCTTCACGTTGATGTCGGCCGTCTTCTTCGCAATGGCCTGTCCTTGCCGTTCCGAGTCCCGCTTCTTTTCGGCTCGAGTTGCTGTGTCGGAAAGGGTCTTGCGCTCTCGTTTTCCGGCATCAACAGCCGTGATGTAGCAATAGCTGCCCGCTCCCGTGTACTTGTCTTTCACGTAGAAGAAATCGCCCTTGCCGCTGCTCGACCAGTCAATGCGCACCTTTCGATCGCTGTTTTTTGTGCCGAAGTCATACCAGCCCGAATAAGAACTGCAGGCTGCGACGATATCCTGGCCATCGATTCCAGGAGCTCCTGTCTTGCCTGGCTGGCCCGCTGGTCCGGCCTTGCCTTCTTGCGCAATGACAGTCACCGAATGCGCCAACTTCTTCCCATCGGGTGCACAAGCTTTGAAGCTTCCCTTCTCACCGCCCATTCCGCCATTTCCGTTCTGACCTCCACGGCCTCCTGGCTTGCCGTCGGTTCCCAAATAAGCCGCGAATAGATGCGTCGAGAGTCCGCAGGTAGAGATATTTGTAATTCTTCGAACGCCGTCACGCATTGGCTCATTCGTGAACATCTTTCCAAAAAAATCGACAATACGGCCGCTGGCTCCGAGAACAATTGCGTTTCCCGATACAGCGACTCTTGCCCAGGCATAGAAGGAAGTCGTGAACGCTTCGTCGTACTTCCGACCAACTCCATTCTCTCCGGCAGCACCGTCTCCGCCGTCCTGACCCGCTGAGCCCTCACCGCCGCACAGCCGCACCGTCCAGTTGTCGGATTTCAAAATAGCCTTTGTCCTTACGAAGATTTTTCCACTGCTGTTACCGGCAATCCCATCTCGACCTGGCGCGCCGTCCTCTCCAACGGCCTCTCCCTTTGCGGCTTTCTTGGCAGCTTCGTTTGGTTTGGCACTCGCTCCACTCAGGTCCCACTCCACGGTCGAAGTCACTTTGATCTTATTCGCAATCAACGAGACGTTCATCGATGGCAAACAAATCTCCGCGTCGACAACAATACTCTTCTCGGCGACGAAGCGAATCTCTTGAACTCCTGTCTCTGTTGCTAATTTCTCCTTCAGCGTTTCCAGGAGCAGGCTCAGTGTGAGATGTCTTCCGCTAAATTGAAGTATGCGACCGCCGTCGATGAGTTTGCACTGGAGAGGTGTAAAAAGGGACTTGATCTTTGCTCTCACGAATTCCTGCTTGAGATGAAAGTCGATGGGCAGCTGGTTGACAACGCGAGAGAAGAGGTGGTGCTCCACGTGATCGAGATCGGCACTCTCCTCGGGTGCGACGGAAACTGCTTGCGTTTGATCGATACACGTCTTCCACAGTTTTTGCACCGCTGAGCAAAAAAGAGCAGAACGAGGAATATCTGAAGAGCAGACACGCAGGCTTCGATAGAGGCCGAGCTCGCCGGTCAAGTCCGTTTGTCGATCAAAGGCAGCGAAAAATAGGCATCGAGCCTTGCGAATATTGACCGATTTGGTTCCGGCTGGCATTCGATGATGAAGCGACTGAATATTCTTAGCAAATTTCGCTTCCAACCTTGGTTCTTCAACGCCTTCAAACAGGTCGAAAATGTTCTTTTCACTCAATCCCTCAACACAGGCTTCGAGCCAGCGCATGACGTGATCAACGCTTCCTTGACTGAGAAGACGTTCGAAGTAAACGGTCAATTTCTGGGACCATGTACCGAGAAGTTCTTCCAAGTACAGACTCTCGAAAAGATCTGCTTCTTCTTCGCAGAGGTCAACATTATCGAGAAGCTCCTTCTTGACCTCGTCAAGAGACTGCTCTGTTTCAACTCGGGCCTTCACTTCCGCCTCTAACTCGCTTATTCGCAGTCGCACCTGCAAATGGTTATACACACTGCTCATGTCAAATAATATTGACTTGATGAAAGATTGAAAGAGTGCGTACCTTAATGCCACCGAGAATTTCGGGATCGGCGCCGCCTCCCTGGGGCGGCATCCCCGCCTTCTCGTTGGTCCTTCGACGACACTGGAATCGATCGCAGGGACTCAAAAACCGGAAAATGGAAATTTTCGCGGGGTCCACACTACGCGAAAATTTCGTCGCAACAAATGATGTGAGACTTTCGACAAGATTTAAAATCTGAGCTACAATTGAAACTCGGAATTCGGCACCATTAAGACTACCCGAAGCAAGTAAAAAAAACTCCTATCTCTAAACGCGACACGAAACACGGAAACAACGTATGAGTTTCGCGTTGTTGTGCCTCGTAAATGCCAAGAGAAGGCGGAAGAAATGGCGTAAAAAGCGGGTCTGCAGCGTCGTAAAACGCGAGGCACGATGATAAACGACTGCAGGCACTGGGAGAGCAGGCAACGCACAAGACATTCGAGGATGCGCCAGACAGAGAGAGAACATTTTCCTCGCACGCGGGCACAAAGACCTCCGGCTGATGAATCATCCTGCCAACGTATTTCCGTAATTCTAAAACCAGAAAGAAGGATTTCTATCTCGATAGAGGCCAAACGGGAGAGAAAAGTTGAAAGTTTCCTTTGGTGCAGATGAGCGAAAATGGCGTGAAATTTAACCCCGACGTCCTCTTTGAATGACCAAAGAAAACTTCACTTCTCTCTCGATAGAGGTTAACAGCTACTAAAAAGGATGGCTCGTCAGTCAGTTGTGCGCGCGCGCGCGAGGATAATGTTCTCTGTCTATCTGGCGCATCCTCGCGCATCCTCGCGTAAAGTCGCGTGCGTTGCCTGCTCTGCCAGTGCTCGTAATTATTTATGATCGTGCCTCACGACGGCAGACCCGCTTTTTATGTCATTTCATCAGCCTTCCATTGGCATCTACGAAGCACAACAACGTGAAGCTCATACATTGTTTCTATGTTAAGGTCGAAAGACTGCGACGTAGCAGGTGGCAGGCACGCTCGCGGAGGACAGTAAAAATCCCGCTATCGAGGTGGTTGGCAAGTACGACCTGGATAGCTGTTTCTGCACACTGGCGAGCTTAAGGTCGTCGAGGCCACCGACGACGAGATCGAATGATCACCACTATTCCCTCCAGTCCCTTAATTTTACAATAAAACCATCCTTCTTAATTGTTGTAGAATCAAAATTAGGCACGCATGTTCTACTGCGTTAGTTCCAAAGCACGACCTTCAGGTACAAGCTTGGCACCTTCGAGCCTTCTCTTGAGAGCCTGGTCACAGTTAGGAATAGGAAGAAACGCTAAGAATAAGCTGGAATCTAGTCGAAAGAGTAGAAGCTGATGAGAAGCAGTGTTACTGTTACATACATAATTGCACGACCGTCGAAACGTATCGTCAAATAAAAATTAGAATCGAATCGAGGTCCCTCACAATCAGTCCTCTGCCTGCTTGAACACCGCGAAACCTCCGTAGAGAGTAGGGTACTAGTTCTACCCTATTCTCTACTACTCTCCTGACGACAGAAGGTTATTGGCTTGCCAACAAGGCGACTCTGACGTCTCTGTATTCTCTACTGAATTGGAAAGAATCATTCTGAGAACCACTCGAGGATCGAACGAATGTGAAAGCAAAGTGTATTGTCCAACAACCAAGGGACGATATTGGCGCATCCAGTGGTTAAATCAAGTCGGCGCAACGCCGGCCTACCCCCTCCGCCTCTGGGGGCGGAGGGTCATTTTTTGCCTTTTGAGAATGACAGGGGAAAACGACCAAAAGGGACCAGTCTGGCATAGTTGAAGTCAAGCAGCACTAGTTTAGAAGCAAACCCCTTCGAGATATGCATGAAAGAGGCCATCTTGAAGTGTCCTGAAACATCTCAAGAAGAGAAAAGTTTGCGCCGGCCTCCTATGGTAAAACGCCGACCCCGGCGGAGGGGGTCGGAATTGCTTCTTTTTCGGCGCTTAATAGCTCAAAATGTAGATAATTTGAAGCTCTTTCGATCGCAGGGGGTAGGAGCAGGTCGGCGCGACGTTCTAGAGAGTAAATCGTAACTTTGAAATGTCCCCTCAGCGCATTCTTGAATTTTGGTCTCAAAACCAGCCATTGCGCCGACCCGGCGGAGGGGGTCGAAACTCACTTTCGCGTGGCACTCAATAGCTTATCTTGTAGCTTTCGAACCGCTCTTTCAATCGCAGGGGGTAGAGGGGGGTCGAGGCATGAGTTTTGAAGAGAAAAACAGCCTTCGAAAATGTCATAATTCGCCATCAGCGTTTTCAGTCTTCGAATCAATGCCGCTTTAGATGATGCGAAACGTTTTGACTAAAACAGAAAACACGCGCCGATGGAGAAAATCTTGAATGCCAAGCGCAAACATCTTCCCCACCTACTGAAACTGTCAACTACGAACTTCGCACGTTACTTGTATTGTAGTTTAGTGATCAGCATTGAAACAAAATTCATTTGCGAATTGAATTATTGTAGAAGGTTGTCGACGGTGTCGCAGAGGACAGCGGGCTTGCGGCTTCGGCAGCCCGGATTGGACAGACGCTTTTTGGTCTCTTTGTGCCTTCGCAGGTGCCGCGCCTCGGGGGACGAGCAGCTCCTCTCCCCGGCTTCGACGGTCGACGGCTCATTCGCCATGCCATCTGGGGAAAAGAGCAGAAAGACCTCCTTCGTCCCAAGTGGCGGCACTCACGACCCTAACGTCCGCCTCTTGTAACCTGCAAACGAGACTTGCTGGTTTCAACCTGTAGCAAAGACGAGGTGCATGATTTTCTACGACGCGGAGTTATTGCTCACATCAGTGCATTTAGCACAAGGAATCACTTGCGGTCGAAACATTCAATCGCCTTTAACATCCGCGGAGGAGAAACGGGATGCCGCTGGCACACGTAGACGCCAAATTACAGCTGACGAAGACGGGCAACTATTGAGATAAACGTTTTCGATCCAATGAAAGCGAGCTAGTGAAACGGTCAAGTTTATGAAACTGAATGAACCACACCAATTACCACACTTCATTTCACCTCTGATGATACGAAACGATAAGAAAAACAAGAAGCTCGAGCCCACATTAATGTCCGATTTAACCGATGATTTAAAAATTGTCCGATTGAAACAGTGCGTTGAATGTGATTTGCCTCAATCAAAACAATTCAGCCTACACGCACATATCAATACGAAGAGGGACACGTGGGTGAGGCTTACCAAGGAAGCAAGACCAACAACTTCACGAAATTGGCTCGCAGAAATCTCGACAACTTTTTGTACTGATTGAAACGGCCAAAACGTCAAAATGACTTGGGCAATGACTGATTGTGAGACCTTGTAGAATGGCCGAGTTTTAGAAGAGAATCGCGGGGCTAAACGTCTCTTCCTCCAGGCCGAGTGGTGAAAGAAGGGATCTGCTCGTCTTCAAGGAATGAAAACGTTACAGACATTCTTCAAGAACAAGAACAGAGTTGAAGTTCCAAAGAAATGACACGGCCATTAAACATTTGCTTCCGATGTTTCTTCTTAATGTATGAAGTTCGAAACAGACGAATGCATTTTGAAATGCCTGCATGAAAAACGTGTGGCATGCCTAATAATAAAAACTTCAAACGAGCATAAAACGTCCTCTAAACACATGTGTGCGCTGTCGCCACCAAATGTACGGACTTTGAAACCGACGAAATACGCTAATTTTGTAACATTCAGATGAGAATCAGTTCAACTCTTGAGCAGTTGTCTCATGAAGGGAAGGGGGTGAAAGGGGATCAGATGTGTGTTGAGAAGGCGAGCGCGTGCTGAAGGATTCAGTTGTGCCCCGAGTTCCGGAGACTCGCAAAGCAAAGGGGGAAACTCTGAGAAAAGGATGTCATGTGCCGGCGCTTTCGCGCACCTCGCGATAGACATCAGAGCCTCGGCGATCAGAAGGGGCATCTTCGCTGTCGAGAGCCTGGGAACCCCGTCGAATAGACGGAGAGAGTGCCGCGGTGGGAAACACTGTTTTTATGGACTCGTCATGCCTTGGTGGACAGAGGTCTCGGTGTTTTGAAGGTCTTGACTTTTCGCTGTGAGAAGGGCGGCCATCGAAAGGCAATCTGGAATGTTCGGACGGTTCGGACGTTCGGACGTCTGGAGGATTCGGACACCTTTACTCCGGCTTCCAGTTTGGCTCTCGAAAAGTTCAAATTCGCTATTCAAAGAGTCCTTCTTCCCCCTTTTGCCCCAAAGACTTCATTTTGAACGAAGATTCTCTTGGTCTAAAGGCTATAAAGCTTGCTATCCATCACTGAGACCACTATAACTTTAGTCAAATAAATAGCGTGGTCTTGGTGAGTGTCCCCTTCTTTATAGACTTTGATGTCGCGAACGTTTCATTTGTCACGCTTGTGACAAAATGGTCACTTGAAGGCCT
>JAQIXL010001068.1:0-21167 GCA_034700245.1 Poikilolaimus oxycercus
CCCAGAGGGCGGAGTCTCTTCGCCATTGCGAAGACTATGCGCCTTCGTTAGTGTTGTTAGCGTTCTTTTGGTGTGTGTAACACTTTGTTTGTGTCTTGCATCTATTTCAGTCGTTCAGATAAACCTCTTGCTGAGCGGCGGTGTGCGCATTGAGTGGGGACACGGGTTCCAACCTTGTGTAGCGTTTGGGCCGTCTAAGTTGAGTATAAGACCCGCGTGGCATAGAGCTGTAAATCTCCAGCTACAACTCGACCACAACGATGATTGGGAATAGACGCAGAGAAAGAGATCTTACAATATGTTTCGAAACCAAGCAATCAATACCGTTGATGTAAGAGGGCCAAGTCCATAAAGCTGGAGAGGCAATGAGATAAGACATTGTGTCAAGGCCATGGCCCCCAGTGTTTCACAATTCTCAGCAACCACTCCGTGTCGACAGACTTCCGACAACAACGGACAGCGCTTTTCTCAGGTTTTCAACTGTTGATTTTTTGTTTACAATCGCCTGACGTTAGAGCATCAGCGTTCTTTCGCTGAATCTCTTCAAGCAAGAGTTCTCGGCGACTCTCAGCGACTGCATCGATGCCGCATCTCGTCCGCATTGTGTTTGTATGCAAGACATCCGCTATCCCGTTACACCGATGGCTGGTTTGGAGCACTGGCATGAAGGGATTCGCCCACATGTTGCAGGCTATCGGCTTTATCAATGTAATCAAGGCATCGATCAGTGTGAATCTGTTTCGATATTCGTGCGTGACGACACCAAAGTCGTCGGCTACGTGACGTCAACGGAATTTGAAACATTGGAAAGCAGGTTGAGTGAATTGCAGCAATGAGAAGTGTCAGGAAATTAACGTTGATCTGCCAATTTTTATGTACACAATACCAGTTTTCAGAGAAATTGTCGGTTTCCAAGCGGTTGGAGTGTTGTTGCGACTTTCCGAAGGCGAAGAAAGCGCGTCTTCTATTCGTGAGAACCACGTCGCTGTTTTCTCTGTTTTCCAAAATCGCCCAGGAGAAACGGTGAGTGCAACAACTCATCTATCGTGTTCCAGAACGCATTTTTCACTATGCTCCAGCGCTTTCTGGCAGCCAATAATTCCACGAAAGGTGTTGATATGATTCTAGCCGGCAATCTTAATGCCGGCCTCGAAACACTTAGCAATGACGAAACAACGGTCCTTGATTTTTGCATTAGCGCCGGGCTCAAGCCTACAATCTTCACAAGTGCCGAGGAACAACCAGGTGCCAATCAGATACTATGCCCGACTGATTCAATTCTGGTTGAGGTGAGCATAAACTAGATTTTTCGTGGTCGTTCGGAATCGTTTTGACCCGTGAAATACCCTCTAAAATCATTTAATTCAAACAATCTTTAAGCAGGAGTCGTCGGCTGTTCATTCAGTCAAGCTCGCCATTCAACTTCCATTTATATCGCAAAACTTCAATATTGAAACAGGGACAGCAGTTCCAGAGAGCAAGATTCGTGAAAGCCTTGTGAAATGGGCCCTGCCTGTGCAGCCGCGAGCTGACGTCCTTCGTGGTCCTATTGACCAGGTCTCGTAACAAACTTTTCTCAAACTAATAGCCACTTTTAGTGGACTTCTTATTTGAAGTCTGACAAGGAGGAATCTACCGCCAACTTTCTAAAGAAGCTTCGCGCAGTACGAAGCTTGTTCACTGTTAGTTATATTGCAAACATTTTTGATTACCTTTACAGTTACCAGAAAAACCAATGCGTTCGTGGTATGGCGCAAAGTGGGATTCGGCGATGACCGAGGAATGGATTGAAGAGTGCATGAGTATTCATGCGACGGTACTCCTTCAACGTCTCAAACAGCCCACGTGGACTACATACGAAGACTACAACGAGCACTTATTGGAGAGAGATATTCTTCTCGAGGTCTACGGATTGCCAGTTCGTTCTTATTATTACAATAGTTTCTCAAAAGCGTTATATTGGTTTTAAGACTGTGAAACACGAAACTCTTCTACCCGATGGATCCAACAAGCAATACACCAGAGTACAACGCCGTTATGCCGGAGAAATTATCAACGCCTTGCGTGCAGCCGGAGGCTTCAATGACAAAATCATCGTAGCCAAAACAATTTTGTTCATTCGTTACGGAAACGAGATTTTACAAGAAGCAAAAAGCGTTCGCAAACTACCAGGTAAGCTTGCTTACAATCTCACCGTTATCTTATTTTTCGCGCAGTTTACTGCGTTCATACAACGAGAGGTGAAGAAAAGTTTGTTGATACGAAACTACGAGTCTACAAATCGTGGAAGGCTTTTCTCGGACAGAACACCTTTAAAAAGGCGATGCTTCTCGCCGTTGACAATGGCCGTGCCTTTTCCGAAGACAAGGGGGTCCTGCTTCCAAGCAAGCTCATCGCCGTCGAAACCCCGCAAAGCTGTCTTGGATCATCTATTAAAGTTGTGCTTCTTGTCTTTCGCCAACCTTCGGTTTCAGGAAGCTACTGACATAGTCGCCATAATATTGTCACTATTCGCAGTGGTATCGCTGTTGTTTCCACATGGACAGCTCGCTAGCATGCTGAATTTTTATGGCTCATCTGGTTTGCAAGTCTACACTGTCATCAAGTGGGCTTCGAGATTTTTATTCAGCAATAACGGTAGCTTTGTTTCAGGCTTGGATTGAAAATTTTCGACAACTGGAGACACACAGTAGCGGCAAAGAAGGAGATCGGCGCCATTGCAGCGATCTTCTTGACCAATGTTGCAACACAAGGAGTGGAGGGATACTGCGTCGAAGTGGCTCGTCAAGGTCGGACAACGCTGACATCTGTAGAAGCGGGCACAATCAATGCCATCTCTATTCTGTGGGCTATCACACAGGTTATGAGAGTAGTGCTCTAATAGTCTGTGGTATTCCAGGCGTATGTCCTCGTTCAACTCATTCACCATTTGATCACGAGGCGCAGTGAACTGACAACCACAGACATTTTGATCTTCACGATAAGTGCGCATAACATCGCGTCCATGTACTTGCGGCCACTGACAGCCTCCAAAATAGTCGAATGGGCTAACGCCAATCTGGTTTGTATTTACTCACAACTATAGCTCTACCCGTGCAAAACTGTTTGCAGAAGTCATCTCTCTCGAAATACGTGAAAGAAGGCAGCGCCAAACAATTCTCCGAGGCAGCGACGAAAACGATTTTTGATGATCCTCCAAGCTGGGTATTTTGGGTCGGCCTTGCGATTGGAATTGTTCTCGTATGCATTTGCTGCTATCATACGGGAAGTGAGCACTGCCTGAAAATCTTGAAAGTGTGCACGTGCTGTCATGGCCATGGCCATGACCATCATTGATGCTGTTGCTGATTGCATTTCTTTAAAGCCTTTTTGTCACATAACCACTTTTCTCCCGTTTGCAACTGAAAATATTGTAATATTGTACAGTAGAATAATGCCGCTCCTAATCTTTCTTATGATGCGCATAGCAAAAAAATCTTACAATATTCGTTTCGCAACCTCCTCACGAATGGGACAATGGCGAAGGAAACAAAGTCCGCCTGCCACCTCACGACCTTATCAGATTGTAAGGATGACCGATTTTGTGAGTGAATGAATGACGCACCAAGAGGACAAACACACGACTAAACAGGTCAGTCAAAAGCCTCGGACATGAATTAGTGGACGAAAATGACAAGCAGGCAATTTTGAATGCAAATACAATAGCATTCAACGTAGAGACCAATAAAGAATCAATTCTGAAAATGACAGAAGCTGAAACGATCACGACCTGACCCAGCGCTTCGCTCCTAGGCCATTGTCGCTTCTCTCGTTCCGTCTCTTTTGACGTTCAGATTGAACATGTTAAGAACTGCAACAAAGTTGAAAGCAAGGAAATTGGTGGCTAGAAGCGGGGAAGAACAAGTTGTCCTCCAATCTGTAAACGGAGGACAAGAGGACAAGAGGACAAAATCGAAGCTGCTCGAGATCGGGATTGGAGGACAACTTCTTTTTCCCGCTTCTAGCGCACGATCATTTTCGCCTCTATGTTCATTGCAGCCCTCGACAAACAATTATACAGACTGTTGAATTCATTGAGAAGTTGTCCTCCGATGTTGCCCTCCTTTTACAAATCCTCATTTTACAGGGAGACATTTTGTCCTGTCCTGTCCTCTTGTCTCCTTTTTACAGGGACCCCAAGCATCCCTGATTTTAAACTACTCGCCCTTTCTGTTGATCCTTGCAACTTCACGCTGCCTTGATGGAAGACTCATGATTTCCGCTCACTTCTATGCCCCAGCTTTCTTGTGTCTTTCTATGAGGAGAAGAAAACGGGCGCTGGACAAACAAATGAGCACTAATCGATGAAACGAGCAGGGCAAGAAAATGGGAAGGGAGAGAAGAGACCAATCGGGGAACTCCCTTGAGAGGGCTGCCATCGCCTTGATACTCATCTACGGGGTTGAGGAATGACGACCGACTTTTTATCCTTCAAACACTGCGGCATGCCGATCGGCCTATGATGATCATACTCCTGCAAGAGATTTCGCCGAGAAAAGAAGCCATTGTGTTCGTTTCTGAGGGTGTGTCGACGAAAGCGACGTCTGACGAGGGCTGCTTGCAACGCATTCCGAGCTTCGACGAGCATTCACGATGAGGCCCTTGGTCTCCTCATCGGGGATGCATGCCTCGAGTAAATAAATGAGGCCAATAAGACCCGTGCGTGTCCAATTGGCTCTTGGTGCACTCTCGTTTTGTCGGGACGCACGTCTTGCTGGAAGAAGAAAGGGAAACGATCGAATGCGTCTCGCAAAGATGTCTCTTTCTTTTTTGTCAGATTGAAAAGTCAGTTCAGACTGACAATCCGCGCACGTTGTCGAATGTATTTCAAAAAGTTTCCCATGGACGTCCAGGCAAGAGGCATGCTCATTTGAGGAAATGGAAGCAATCCTGGCGTGTCCCATCGACATCGGTAGCCTTAGCCACTTCGCCCAAGACATCGTGTCTCACTGGAAGGACGTGGACCTCAACTCGAAAATGGGCAATATGCTCTCGCAGTACCAATTCCTCGACGTCATAAAGACCCAGTCGAATGTCTCCGATCCTCGATTTCCCGACAAAAATGATACTGTCTCGAAGCTTTACGGCTATTTGCAGGACTTTCTGTTCTCAAAGTCTACTTCAAGCTGGCGCGCCAGCAAGGCTTCTACATTCTCTAGGTCTCCTTTCTACTTCTGAATAATCCCGAAAAGGTCTTTATTTCCTGCACCCTACTAGTCGTCATGAGTTGGGTCTCCTTCTGGATCAACAAGGAGGCGTCCCAAGCACGAGTCTCGCTTGGCATTATGACTCTGCTCTCGATCTGTACCCTCGGATTTGGTCTTCGTTCGGATCTGCCCAAAGTTTCTCATTTAACTGCCCTCGACATCTACATACTGTAAGTCTCATCTTCTTCGATGACGGACCGTGGTATCAGCGGATCTTCAGAAGAGAGAGGACAGAGCAGACATCGGGTGAGTTGATGTTTTATGTGATAGGGCAAGGGTGAAAAAAGAGACAGCAACCCTTTCAGAGAAGTTGACAAAGGAGGACGAGGAAGACGGCAGTTTCGAGATTGAGAAGGCCGAGAGACGAGAAAGAGGATCAGGCAGGTGGCACTGCGGGGATGGGGCTGTCAGTCCAAGGCATGAGCTCTACAGAAGTTATTTCGGCTTCGTCTTTGCTGCAACGATCGAGTACGCTATCATCAACTACGTCCAGATTGTCTACATTCGTCGAAAAATCTACGAACTTCAAGGCACCTCGATTGCTGCCTTCTGTCGAATAGCTATGAGATGGAGAAGGCTAACTGTCAGAAAATTTTACGCTGACGTTGATGGAGAAAGAGGATTAACGAGAAGGCTGATTGTGAGAGCAAGAAGGCGATCCAGAAGGTGATTAGTTGAGCGAGTCTCGACGGTCCTTCCTTGGCACGACGAACAACAAAGAAAATGTGGAAGGAAGGTGAATGTTGAGGAAGCGAAGAATATTACCAGGAAGGACCATTTCAGATAGTTCTCTTGCCTGCGTTCCAACATTCTAACGCAATACGACTTTATCAAGGCTTTTCATTCAAAACTACTTCCTTCTCTTCCCACCAACTTTACAATATCAAAAAAGCATTCAAGTCTCTCAACTATAAAGCAACAGGTCTTATAACGAAGAAGTGGATAAGCAAAGAAACTCGATGAAAGACCACATAGGAGATGAGAAACCCGAAGAAGCGAGGCGATTCGATTGAAGAGATGACAAGGATAGAAGAGGAGACCAGAAGACGTCGAATCGACCTGTAAGTATTGTACTTTCAACAAGAGAAAGCAACTTACTTGGAGACTGAAGAAAGAGTCAGAGAAGACGCGTCAGCTCCAGGTAGCTGCTCGCAGCGAGACCCGGCACGACCTTTCGGTCTCCTTCGACGTCGACATCTCCGTGAAGGAGAAAGACGCTTCGCTCGTCGATCCGCATCGTGCGCGCAATGATGTCGGAGCCAACACACGGCTAAATGGAAGCAATGATTCCAAAAAAGTAAACCAACCGCTTTCCAACCATATCGCCAAATCCATGGGATCTCTTGTAGTAGGCCTCCAGTGAGGTCGTATCGATGGCCGACAACCATCACCCGATCGCCGAATGAAGGGCGATTGCCGAATCCGTGCTTGACGATGTCCTTCGTCACGAGACTCTAAACCAGTCAAGTCGATTAATAACAACTATGTTCAGACTGACCACGCCATACGGAGAGATGTCCACGAAGGTAGGGCTGTCCAGAACACGATTCATCATCTGAAATCGTAGTTTGCTCAACAATTGCGAACGTTGTGAAGTAACAGTTTTCGCATAAACGACTGAAGAATCAGCTGAATGAAGGAAAAGCAAATATTTTATGTCTCGTACAATTGCTTAAAGCAGTGAAACATCATCTTTCGAACAGTCCAATGAATTAGGAGAATCACAGTTAGCAGAAAAAAGAAACTCTAGAAAGCAAAGACGGGCTCTTGTTCCGAACGATCCCAGCGCCCTGTTGGAAGATCATTCCTCGATTCGTCCTGTCTCATCCGCTTTCAAGAGGGAGCCCTGCAAACTCGCAGAAGAAAGCAAAAGAATAAAACGGTGAAGAATATCGCTGGCTTCTCTCTACGTTCATGGACACTGGTTGCAAATACCATCGAGAAAAGCCAGCGATATTGACGAACCTGATCTTTTGACGATGCCGTCGTCTTCTTGCAGCTGTTTGGTAAGAAGAACCCTCGCCGGCTTGCACTCGTCTCAGTTCCGAAGCCGCCGTCTTCATCGCCCAGTGGACCACAGGACTCTATAAGAAAACATGAAAGGCACGCAACAAGTGAGCAATGATAAAACCACTGGCGCTGGCCTCAGCTATAGAGCTTCTCTAACGATACACGTAGGCGCGTAAGGAGCGCCAGTGGCTAGACGAACCTGATCTTCATGGAGTTTGCGAAGACGTCCGACTAAAGCGCCGTTGAATTGAAGTGGGGCTACACCGGCAGTGAGGAAGCTGGATGTGAGGCCGTCCTTTTGCTCTTCTCTGTCTAAAGCTTTGCCAGGTCGCGGAAAATGAGAAAAAGCCTGGCATTGAAGAGGCCAATTCGTGCTGCGTCTCGCCCTTGCTTCTTCTCAAATCGTCCGCCTCGTCGTCCACCAGCACATCGAAGCTGCAACCACGCGAAAAGGACAAAAAGATAAGTCAAAAAGGCAATTTCGCTGGCATCTCCGGCTGTACTTTGGCTATTTCAACACGATTGTCGCGCTCTAGAGATGCCAGCGAAGAGACTGGCCTGGAAGAGTCGCCGCAGCGGCTAGCATCATCGGTGTCATCGCTCAAGAGGCTCTTGTAGACGTCGCGGGCCGCGAACCCGCCGCAACTATCGGCGGAATCCGGTCGCTACTGAAAATAACACTTGAAAACTACGAATTTGAGTGACAACATCTGCAACATAATGAAGCGGGGGCCTAAGCGATTGCCCGGAGACACACGCGTCACACCAAACACGACTCAGACGACATGAAACATCGAAAAGAGCGACGGAGAACACCAAACGAGCAGTCCCGGAGATGTGCGCCAAAACGTGCGTGCGCGCGGAATTTTCGTGATTCTCGCCATTTTTTTCTGGACCGTTTGAGCACTTGTTTCTTCGCATTGTCTCGGCGAACAATGTTTTGCTACAATGAAGACCGATTTCTTTGTTTTCAAGCAATCCCTCTTGGACTCATATGCAAAAGAAAATTCAGAAATGATTCGCATTTCCAAGAGAAGTGATTCAGCATGGAATTTCTAATCCCAGAAGGCGTCTGGTTCAACACGCGTACCGTTCAAGTGTTTTCTTCAAGTCCATCTTCCTGCGGCGGACATGGCTAAAGTCAAGGGCTTGGACGCGACTAGGACGTTCAATTTCTCTCATTGTCCTTTACGGTCAGCACAAAAATGGCTAAGATCAAAAGACGAGACATCAATTCTTGCCAATCTTCATGGCGGTTTCATATGGTATCCCTAACATCTTCGACGATAACCGTCGTCGATTAGGTGGGACACTGGCCACGCCCGCATTGGCCCCACAATGATCGATCATGCATTGTTGAGCCAAAACGATTTCAGACTGCTCGTGTTCGGTGCCCCTCTCGAATTCACTGTATGACTGAGGAAACTCGGAGTCGCCATTGATGGCAAGCAATTTCAACACTACAAGATAATTTTGCCTCATCACCGCAATTTTTTCTCAATCCGCCGCGCTCAGTGGCAAGGGAGCCCCATTTGACCAGGCTCGACTTTCGGACTGAAACTTTCACCTTGTAGATAACTTTTGAATGCAGCCGTGGACTCCGTTTCTACGGACAGTTGGCGAGATGTTTTGAGATTTATTTGCTTCCAGGAGTTTTGTGCCAATTTCGGACAATCTCGTTTTCGGACACGATGCAACCTGTTTCACTGGGGTTGAAGCATTATGTTCGTCTTTAACAATAGTGTTTTGTGAGATGAAAGGTATCTGGGGAAGAACATATTTGGGGGGAATTGTTGAGCATGTGTAAAACTCGGCTTTCATAATGATAGTGAAGAAGTTTCGTGCCCAAATCCCCTGTCGCATTTCATCTCATGAAAAGCTACTAAAGGCAATCATAATGCTTCAAACCGGAGCGAAAAAAGTTGCGTCGTGTCCGAGAACGAGATTTTCCGAAATTCGCACAAAACACCTGGAAACAGATTTATCTTCAAACATCTCGTCAACAGTTTCGATTTCATGGAAGCCGAGTAACGGTTGGATTCAGCGTAAAAAGTTGTACATGTGGTTAAAGTTTCAGTCCGAAAGCCGATCCTGGCCAAGCAGGGTTCTCTCGTGAGAAGTCCCCAAAGTGCGTAGCTGCCGCCGCCTTATCAAAATCCCATGTATCATACAAAAGAACAGCTTGGAATGGTTTAGACACTTTTTTGCAGCATTGGCTCAGCGATTTTCGCTTTTGGCCTTCTGCAGCTCGCAGGCAAGGGGCCAAGGGGCGCACAACAAAAACGTCCTCTGAGACCGACTACGGCTGTAAAAGTGCAATTCGACTAAAACGGGTGCTGGGAATCGATTCCCCATGCCCGAATTACTCAAAGCAGTCTCCATGCTTAAAAAGGAAGATTCATGACGAGAGAGGATGAGTTATTTTTCTCTTCTCCTCGCCGAGGAGGAGGAGGAGGAAGCGGCGTTGAAGTTAGTCGAAACGCAGTTTGGACCAGGTAAAAAAGCATGTCGCCTAAAGATTTTTGCCCTTTTACACTATTAGAATAGCTTCAACAACGTTCTGACCTAACCAGACATTCATCTCTCTTTTGTGCATTACGAGTGTTCGACTCTATAGATCGATGATATTAGTTCATCTTTCGTGTCGTTTTGGGCAAAGTTTCCCTCTTAGCACCTTTTGCGAATCTTGCTAGAGGCTAGACTTAGCGCCTGACCTAGTCCGAAATTTATGAGCAGGAGGTCAATCAAAGAAACCCTGTTTATTAGAACGCAGAATGCTTCGACTGCCAAGTCCATTGATTCTTCATGTTGCCCAGCTTCTGCCAGCGATTTCTGTCTGCCATCTTGAGCAAGCCAGCCAATATTGTTTCAGAGTGATTCGCGATCATGGCAATCGACTTCGTCGTGAAGATCGTTTCTGGCTAGTTCTCAAGGTCGGAAATGCAGTAATTGAACTCAAGACCAAGAATGGCATATTTAAACGAACAACTATTGAAGTGTTTCCTTCAAATTCTAACTCTTCAGTGCAACAACTTCGGATTTTGTTTGAAGAAAGAACTGGTGACATTATGCCTTTTGAAGAATATTCCGCAAAAACCATTGAGGGAATCGATGAAAGCTCCGTGTTTATTATTTTCGTTCCTTCATTTCTTCGGCATGCAAGTCTCTGGAAAGTCAGCTTGAACGCTTCCTTCAAGATATTGGGATTGGTCTTGCCGCTAATCCACGAAGAGGAGAACATCTCAGAACTGAGCATTTGTCCTTTATTCCCGAACAATGATGAAGAATCGTCAAATAACGTTTCGCACTCACTCAAAGAATCAATTTCTTTGCTTTCGAGTTCTGCTGAGTGTGTCAAAATTCTCGACGATACAAATCAGGTTGAAGTTTCCGTTTCTGCTGGCACATTGATGCACCTTCTGTGTCGATGTCGAGAGCAGCTGAGCTTTATAATGCATGCCGCAACGGTGCACGTTGATAAAAGCGTGCTAATTGCCATACACAATCAAGTTCGCACGCCTTTATTCCGAACAACATTTCAAATCGCTCCTGGAACAGGTGGTGTTTACTGTTTAAATCGAGAAAGAAATTTCAGAACTGGCATGTGTAAGCACGTTCATCGCGGCCTTCGTTGTACGCGGTCATGAGCTGAGGTCTTCGAGGCGCTATCCCTTGTTTCTTACTAATGGAACTTTTAAAGTTCTACTCTTTTCAAATCTCTCAAAACAAGATATTATTGACGGAATTGTCAATGCTTGGAACAATCATCCAATATTTTATTCAAACGCCCCAAATGGACCGTGGTTTGCTGAGTACTCACTTGAACTTCTAAACAGAGTGATATGCACAAACGCAGTTAAATTCTCCCATAATGAAGAACAACAAATGTATTCCTTGGAAGTTCGTTACGCTTTTGAAACCCTTGCGTAATAATAGGCGGACTATTTATTGTAATCAGATTTTGCTTACATGCTTGCATAAAATGTTTTTCCTTTCAATATTTCCCAAATTACTGACACCAAAAAGCACATGCAATACCTTTCACAACAAATGTTGAGCGTACTTGGAGTGACTCACCTCACACCGCAACAATTCAACGTTTTAGGTCTTTGTGGATGCAGCAGATTGTTATGTCAACGCAAAGCGTGAGTTTGCCATTTCTCTTTACCTCTGCCTTTAGGAAATTCAAAAAACGACGTCGCTACGTCGATCCTCCCTCTATGAGAGTCTTTGCAAGGCTGCGGTAGGCTTTTTAGACCTCTTCAACAAGGCGACGGAAGATTTCACACACTTCGATAACAGCTAAAAAAAATTTCCGAACGGCGATTTGCCATTTTTGCAGCATTTGAGCCAATGAAGATTGTCAGCAGAGGCAAAGTGTTCACTAGCATGCGCATTCTCTCAGGTCTGCATTGAATTGCACTGTTACTTTGCTCATAAACAAATGGGTGTGCTTCGTGTGCTACGATCAAAGATTGCCTGCTTCAGTACGTGGTCGCCATGACACTTGCTCGGTTCAATTCTCTTCTCTTTTTAATAGTTTCGTTGTCTTTTGTAAGAGCTGAATTCAGCGCTGCATTATTCTGTACCTATTGTAATACCTGTTCAGTCTTTTGCCACTCTGACAAAGATGTCGATCCATACGAGGGCCTTTATAGTTTTGTTTTGCGAGAACCATACTTCTTCGACGAAACTAAACGTTTGTCTGTGCGTTACATTTCGTCTGAAATACCTAGTTGGTTCAACTGGCTATCCAAACAGCCGTTTTTAACGGCTTTTTCTCCTGAAGGATCTGAGTCAGAACGGAAAAAAGTGCAACCATTCCATAAGCCCTGCGTGAAGCCTCGAACCGAAAATGAATATTTTATGAGCTTTACGAAAAAGCCACAGAAGTGACGCCTCAAGAACTACAATACATTGGATTCGGACTAGCACTGTCTCATTGCTGCACGTCGGCCGACACTCGTGACATTTGGATTGTTTGGGAGAATTTTTTCGACCACCAGCCGTTTTGGCCGTCCTTTGTGCTCGCTCATTCGACAGGTTTCGCTAGAGTTTTTTCTTGCTCTGGGCACGGGACGTATCTGCAGGCATTTTTTGTGGCTCCAAGTGTCTGATCGTCGTGAAATCAGATGATAGAACCGGGTCGGGCTCGGAACTTGCCGTGAGGCCTACTGCGCGTCAGCCTAAGAAAAAAAACTAGAGCACTTCGCAAGTTGCTACCAAGTGAGAAGGATAAGTTAAAGAAAAGTTCGCACCAAGAAAGGATAACGTTCGGCTTTTCGTTGCTATTCAGTAAATTATTGTATCAGCATGTGGCTGAAGCTTCACTCCGTTGAGCCTTATCCAACGTCCGGAATTCCAGGCGATGACTTTTGATCACGCCAGCAAGTAAACGGTTAAAAATGTCATAAGCATGTGACGTGTTGGTACAATAATAGTGGCGTAGAATTGTCCCTCCCTGGCCATTGCTAGCCCTCTTTGATAGAAAAATGACGCCAAACCGGCGCTCGCAACATTTGGATTCGACGAGAAGTTTTTTGATTTCGTCGCCAGACGTTTTCGGGCCTCTTTTGCGTTCGCCATTTCGACAGGTTTCATCACATTTTTTTTTGTTTCTCTGCTCGCGCGCGTTTTCGGAGGACAGATGTGACAGGCGTTATTGCCTCAAGGCGGCTGTGCGTCGCGAAATCAAATGCGAGCATTTGTTTGGGACCAAGAAAGAAACAATTTCGGGTTGCCGGTTCCTTTATTGCTAGATGCATATTTATTTTGTTTGCCAGTGTCTCTCACAAAGTCGAAATGATTTTCACGAAGAAGAGGAATTGCTAGCGTGTTGCCGAAGATAGTAATGCTCAGTCGAGAACGAAAATTGAGCATACTTCCTCCGAGCCACGTAAGGATGCAGAAAATCTTTCTTTTCCGTCATGCGCGATTTCAGAATTGGAGACTCATAGCGAATGCTTGAACTATTTCTGTCGTGATACAATAGTTTGTGATTTGCACCGTAAGAATTGCAGTGACTCGTAATCTGTGCTCTTGTATTGCCTATTGTTGCCCCGTTCATTCGGGTCCAAGTATTTATTTGCCAAGAAGTCTGCTTGGCTGTTAGCCTGCTTGAGAAGTCGAGGCTTGATTCCAGGTATGAAAATACTGTATCCAGTTTACATGATAAGAAAGACAATTCAACAAATCGTAATCATCCGCCACGTTTATTCTACGGAGCAAAAATCAAAAACACCTGGGAACAACCGATTCTCGAATTAGATCCGTCCTTTTGGAGGATGAGGAGTTGTGTGTACGGTATCGGGAATGTAGCCACTAAGTTCTTCCTTGGTGAAACGCGGATTGTATTCTGGCTGAATGACTTGCGAATTGAGACTGAAACTGCCTCCTCAATTACAACGGGCTTACGCCAAGCACAGGCAATGGTAGCGCTGTGGCGAATGAGAGAACTTCCTCTTCACGCAAACTGGGGTTCCTCGAAGGCGCTTCACACAGTAATTCAGGCATTGTTTCATGCACTCTAAACCTATCTCATGGAGACGTCCTCACCTTGCCCGCCTTCGTACTTCTTGTCCAGTTCAGTAATTTGCTTCTCGAAAACGATTTCGCTTTCTGGCCGAGGCCTAAAATATTACTCCGCTAAAGGAAAACAAAATCCATCACTCACTGGAGACAAAAACACACGTTGAGCCATTTTGTTCGGGGCTCGATTTCATCACTTTGTCCGTGGCGCAAACAGCCAAATGCTAGCGTCGGGCACCAACTCTCACAAACCCCGGTGCATTCTGAAAAAGGTTCGGTAGGTACGAATTGCTTACCGGCAAATTTCTCATATGCCAGCCTGATATGAATTTTGGCTGACACGATTTTGATGTCAGTGTTTGTTTCCGCCCACAATGAGTCATAAGGAATGCCTACAAAGTAGAGAATCTATGAAAACGACTGTAATTTCATACTCTCGTTTCGGGCGGTGTTTTCTTCGTAGTCGTGCTCTGCACTGCTTATGTTTAAGCTAATAAACGCAGCGCCGCTTAAGTCTGTCACCGAATTCAAAAAATAATATCTCACATTCAAGCTGAAACAAAGTAAGCTATACTTTAACTTGACTCACGGAGCACAAACACAAGAAAAGTAGATCTCATCGAAGGGTCGAACCTTCACACACAGCGCTGTGTTTTGAAACAGGCCAAGACAGGTTCCAGGGCACGAGTGAAGGCAGCCTAGAAGCGGAATTTCAAATTCGAAAAGTTTAAACAGTGAGGATAAATTCAACTCACGGTCTGCAGTCAAGGTCATGGAAGTCGAGATGATGGAATGGCGGTAGAAACTGTGGATGCTCGAGCTGAGCGCTCTGATGAGCCATGATTACGGGCTTAAACCCACACATACTTACGTTAGGCACGAACAGTGCACATTCTCGTCTCCATCTCGTAGGCAGGTAAAGCCCATCTTCTTCTCCAGGCAAGTTTTCGGACAATTGTTCACGCAAGCTAAAACTTTTCAACAAAAAGCAAAAACTCACACGCAAAATTATCGCTTCCGTATTCGGCGCTTTCGAATCCGACCATCTCAAAAACTTCCACCTCAAGGGGGTAATTCAGCTTAGCAACTCGGTTTCGATGATGCTGCGCTCGATCGTCGTACAACAAACATTCTTAAACCGAATTATAAATATTTTCTGTTTCTTAGGAAACCATACGATAGCTTTGGTCGCGTTCGGAGAACACTTCATGGAAGCTTCGGTCCGGGTCTGGCATCTCTTCTTCGTCGGACTCATCCTCGACATCATTCGCGAAGATCCGGTTGAAGATGAAAAGCAAGAGAAAAACACTCACGTATTGCATCTGCAATACTTCACTGTCGCCTTATTTATGACACTATAACTAAACGATAAATCGACAATTGTATCAATATAGGCTATTCAAATCGGGAAGAAGGAGGTTGTCCGAGGGCCATTCTCCGTGGGCGCACGCTGTGACACTGTCTGTTGAAGTCTCCGCCCCTTGCAGGAACGCGTTTCTACGAAGCTCCTCCTAAAATCGAGAAACTACCTCCATGAATTTGGAGATTCTCAACAACGTCTTTATACTCTAGGCGCCGTTTTCTCGAC
Organism: Poikilolaimus oxycercus; assembly: GCA_034700245.1. Classification (NCBI taxonomy): domain Eukaryota; kingdom Metazoa; phylum Nematoda; class Chromadorea; order Rhabditida; family Rhabditidae; genus Poikilolaimus; species Poikilolaimus oxycercus. The sequence continues at coordinate 15,373 of JAQIXL010001068.1, forward strand.
TCCATTAACTTTTCGATATCAATGTCTTTATTTTATTGTATTACGAAAGCGATATTTTCTTCGAATACGCTGTCCAAAAATAAAGAGAAATACAATAATTTTCCGGATACAAACATCACAAAGAGAAGTGAGAGGAACACGACAGAGACGGGTGGGCACTATTTCATTATCAAAAGTAGCAAAGACGCAGTTGTCGTTCTTCAATCAGCTTTCACAAGCGATGAAGAAACACTTCACACCCTTCCACAAACGGCCGATAAATGTTTCTGAACAATGGACGGAGATAATTGAATCTTACCATTGTCTATTTTTGTATCAACATTCGCAAAACGCTGTCGAAACGTTTTCGAGTTCCTTGCCAAATTAGTGGTTGCATTAGCAAAGCGATCGCACTGAACCTCGCCTCTGGTTGTCACATTAATCCAATCGCAATAGAAAGAGACCTTAGTACAAGCTACTGAAAATACAATACCAATGTAGGGTATTTGAACTTAAAAGAGACCTTGTCCACAACCGGGAGAAAATAAGGTTCCACGCGCGATAATTCCGTATTGAAACCAACGAGTGTCAGTTTGTTTCACCAGTGCACTACCCGAGTCGCCCTGTAACAATGCTTCAGAATTTCTTTTACGCGTTTGAGTGTCTAAAGTCAAGCTTTTAAAAGCCTCACATAACACGCTCCTTGACGGGGATCACCCGCTATGATCGTGTTCTCCCGGGTAACACATTCTTCGGGAAAATCGCTATAAGAATTCACTACTGGATTCGTTTGATGAAGGCGTGAAGGCTTTGGTTCATCTAGCAGAAGATTTCAATTGTTGTAGAATATCATTCGCTAGCTTACCTTCAATGGGATCACGCAAATGACCCCAGCCGGCCTTCCACAGCCTCTCGCCCAATCGTGTTGCATTTTCATCATTTCGTGTGAGGCATATTGGTTGAACATGATTTGTGAAGATAAACGGCTCCTCTACCTAACACAATATGCGAAGATGCATCGCAAAGATTTACCTCAATTAATGCAATATCATAGATTAGGTTTTCTACTGAAAATGCTTCATATCTGTGTTTATAGGAGCTCTTGATTACGGCTTGTTGTTCGTCTGTGTCCCTAAATACAATATGCTGACAAGAGGGAAGCAGTGAGCAAACTCCATCTTGCGATCGAAAATTCCGGCCCGCACAAATTTTGGATCATTATCCAAAAGACAATGCGCGGCTGTTAAGAGCCACTTTGGTCCTACAATCGAAGCGCCACATAAGAATTTGGGAAGCACTTCTCCCGTTCGAGTACCTGTAACAATAATAAACAACAATAAAAAGAAAGTACACGTACCATACAGAGCGGCTTGCCAGGGCCATGAAAATGGCTTCACTAGCCGGCCATAATCAACCTGATCATCAAGTACTGGTGGAATCGGCGCCACACCGCAACCATTTGTAGTTACCAAAAGTGATGTCAAGGGAACGAGCAACTTCAATAGCATCGTGACCGACTGCTTCAAGGTTTTTGCAGTTTCTTTTGAGATCTTTATTTAGAAGGTGCTAACATTAGTTGAACTAAATTAGCACCGTGTTCTACTCCGTGTTCGGGCACTACCTAAATCTGACAAAGGGTCTTCGTTTTCTCTGCAGCAACTCCAAGGTAATTATCACTTCCTGCTCTGCTCTGCTCTCTTTTGATGCATTCATGTCTTCGTTCACGTCGAAGAAAGATCAGGATTTCTGGCAGTTCAGTATTACCTAGCTTGGCGATGCCTTCCTAGACTAAATGTCGTCATCGATGGAATGAGTGTCGGATGGAAATGGGAATGGAGAGAAAAGACCAATTGGAGGGAACTCCCTTGAGAGGGCACCCATCTCCTTGATTCCCATCTCGAGGTTTGGCAGCCGACTTCTTAGTGACTTCTTATCCTCACACACTGCAACATCTTCCGTTTCGTCTATGTCTGTTGAAGTCTGCAATGAACATATTCGCAGAAGATTCTCCCAAGAAAAAAAACAGCATTATGTTCGTTTCCAAGGGTGACTGGACAAATGCGACGTCTGTCGAGCATCGCTTGCAAGGCATTCTGAGCTTCGACGAGCATTCCCAATGAGCCCTCTGGTCTCCTCATTGCGGATGCATGCCTCGAGTAGATAAATGAGACCAATAAGACCCGTGCGTGTCCAATTGGCTCTTGGTGCACTCTCCTTTTGCCGTGACGCACGTTTCTGGAAGAAGAAAGAGAAACGGCCGAGGAGGAAAAGACGAGGTGGATGAGGATGAAGGGAGGGATGCCGCCTCAGCAGACTTCATTTAATTCCGGGGACGCGATTTGTCCGCTCGCCTACTGGGAGCGCAAGTCGAAAGTTCGCCAGACTCTATTTGACACCGAAAAAACGTAGTTCTCCCTGTTTCTCTTTGCCTTGCCTTGTGTTCTCTTTTGGAGATAGAGAAAAAAGAAGGGGGGAGGGGGGGGGGAAACGGTCGAAGTGTTTATAGAGAGTTGGTGAAGACGTAATTGCGTTTCTCCTTCAAGTGATCGAAACTCTCAATCCGTTTCTCCCGACTGGTAATCTTCAACTTAGTCGGATGCCTTGAAAAAAGAACGACACCGATTATTTTTTGAAAAACTTGGAGGAAGCAAAAAAAATGTTGAGGACGAAAGAGAAGTAGATTGAGCAACGAAAGACCTTCTTCAAACTATTCACGAGTTTTAGTGCCGCAATTGCATCGCCTCAGGCGAGAGTCGCGTGCCGATGCGGGGAGGAGGAGCCTGGAGGCGGGACAACTTTCACCACGCCAGGGTTCGAGTCCGCCCCCCAAGGATTTGTTAATCGACCTGCGAGTACTCTTTCGGCTCTTTCGAGAAGAAGGCCCCTATATTGCCTCCTTCCTCCCTTGTTCCGCCTCTCTGCTTGCTGCCCGTGTCGGATCCTTCCCCGTGCTGTCGTCCTTATCTAAGACGAAGTCTCTGCGCAAGCGCCCAAATTCAATGAGGGCTCTTCTTTAACCCGTCCAAGTTGTCTCGTGCGCCTCCTTCCTCTGAGACTTCTCGTTCGGAAAAAGCGCGCCGAGCTGCCAATCATGAACTTGTCTGGATATGTCCTCGCTGTGGTTTCTCTTATTCTTTGCCCCTTCTCCCTTTTCACTTCCTTCTCCGGCCTTACTTCGGTGGAAGCAGCAAGTCGTTGGCGTCGCGAGCCGACTGGTTACAACGCCGCTCTCATTTCTAACACGACGGCAATCTTGAACACCATTCTTCTGAATCAGGACAAGAACTTCCGTCCAACAAATGGCAGTCGGTGATTCTTTCCCTTCCCTCGACTTCCTTTAGATCCTCGCTCAGCTCTTGACGTCGAAATTGACATTAGCGTCCGGTCCATGGGACCCATTTCGGAACAAAACATGGTGAGTAGAGGAAGAGTAGAGGTGAGGAGAAATATTGAGCTGGTTTGCAGGAATTCTCCCTCGACTGCTACTTCAGGTATGAATGGAGACCCTCTTTGCAAAGGAAAAGTGCAGACAACGATGGCTCGATGTGCGCCTGGCCTTTACGCCGCTGGCGGGCACCAAGAATGAGATCCCGCTAGCCTCGAAGATGCTCAAGGATATTTGGACTCCCGACGTGAGCCATGGAGGGAATCGAAGAATCTTCAGACTTACATTCGTAACGGTCGGAAGTCCTATTTGCACACGCTCACGGTACCGAACGTTCTGTTTCGAGTTCGATCTGATGGGCAAGTGCGCGTCTCGCAGAGGTCCCCTTTCTCTCCTTCGTTGATTCTAAAGCCAAGTTTTCAGATTGACAATTCGTACACGTTGCCGAATGTATTTCAAGAAGTTTCCTATGGACGTCCAGGTAAGAGCCAAGTTCTTTCAAGGAAATGGAAACAATTCAGGCTTGCCCCATCGAGATTGGTAGTCTTGGCCACTTTGCGCAGGACATCGTGTATCACTGGAAGGACGTAGACCTCGACTCGAAGATGGGCAACATGCTCTCGCAGTACCAATTCCTCGACGTCATAAAGACGCAGTCGAATGTTTCGGATCTTCGATTTCCTGACAAAAGTGAGTCATTTCCGAAGCTTGCGACAAATTATAGGAATCTCTGTCCTCAAAGTTTACTTCAAACTAGCGCGTCAACAAGGCTTCTACATCCTTCAGGTTTTCTTCTTCTTCGTAATAACACAGGAAAAGGTCTTCATTCCCTGCACCCTGTTAGTCGTTATGAGTTGGGTCTCGTTTTGGATCAACAAGGAGGCCTCGCAGGCTCGGGTTTCGCTTGGAATTATGACCTTGCTCTCGATCTGCACCCTCGGCTTCGGTCTCCGAACTGATCTGCCTAAAGTCTCTCACTCGACAGCCCTCGACATCTATATCTTGTAACTTCTTCCTATCTCCTATCTCAACGATCTCAGGAGTTGCTTCGGCTTCGTCTTCGCTGCCACCATCGAGTATGCCATCATCAACTACGCACAAATCGTCTATATTCGTCGAAAAGTCCACGAACTTCAAGGCCTCGAGAGCAATCGAGCTGTTCGTCTTTTCTTTCCCTAAAAGAGGTTTCAGATCGAGAGAATGCGCATGTTCACCGCTGGCATGATGGGAGCTCGAAGGGAAACTCTCGTGGCTGAAGATTTGGCCAGAACAGCGCCTCGACGACCCTGGTATCAGCGGATCTTCAGAAGAGAGAGGACCGAGCAGACATCGGGTGAGTCGATGCTGCATGGAACTGGGCAAAGGAGACAAAGAGACAGCAACCCTTTCAGAGAAGTTGACAGGGGAGGACGACGAAGACGAGAATTTCGAGATTGAGAAGGCCGAGAGACGAGATAGAGGATCAGGCAGGTGGCACTGCGGGGATGGGGCAGTCCGTCCAAGGCACGCTTAGTGAAGAGAAGCCAAGCACGGGCACTCACACTGTCTGTGGAGCGCGAGTCCTCGTCCCGCACTATCACACTTTGTCTTTCAACTATTCTTGGCTCTCCTCTCAGTATTTTGTTTGCAGTTTTCTACCGAATGGCTGTGAAGGCGGCGAAGGCGAGGGAGAAGTTGAAGATGAACGATCCTGCACGTGTTGTCAACCGCATCGACAATGTGTCCAAGGTTTTTCTTGCCTAATTCTCTGATGGGAAAAAGCAGATCGCGTTTCCATCCCTCTACATCCTCTTCAATGTTGTCTACTGGGTGGCGTTTCTTTACTGGATTCCCGATGAAGTCAGCCTGCTTATCTAATGAACTTTATTCCTTGCAAGAAAAATAAAAATAAATTTGAAACGGCAAGCGTCCAATATAAGCATGGAACTATGATTACTATTGCTTCGCCAGCATCAATATCAAGGCAAAGTGTCAGAAATTAAGAATGCCAGACTTCAAGCAACAAATCTTCGAGTTGAAAGAGGCTTTCGACTCCTTGAAACAAGAAAATATAAGAGATGCCACTGTGAAATCACTCTTCAACTTCATTTCACGAAGGCTTTATTCAAGGCTTCACTCGTCGTCGTCGTCCTCGTCGAAGGCGATGCGGGTGTCGGCGCGACGGGCTTCGATGTCCTCCGGCTTGTCGTTGACGAACTTGTTGATCTGCGTCCTGGACGTCACGACGACTTTCTTCGCCTCCTTCTGAACATCCAGCTTGGAGGGAATAACCTATGCTGACCTGGGTCCAGGTGACGTGGCGGTCGCCGACGTCCAACAGCTTGTCGATGGGCGTGGGACGCACCTGAAGACTCCTCCTTGAGGAAAGGATGTACCTTGTGGAGGAGCAAGTAGACGAGGCGGGACGCCTCGCGATGGCCGACCTCGATGG
>JAQIXL010001069.1:0-21166 GCA_034700245.1 Poikilolaimus oxycercus
AGATGGTAAAAAAGAAGAGCAAAAAAATTGGCAAAGGCGGGAATCGAACTCGAGTGCAACGAGTGCAACGAGTGCAACGAGTGCAATGAGTGCAACAAGGTTTGCATGCGCCCAGTGTATCCTCCCTCTCTGTCTTCCCATTTACTCACCAGATTTCAACTTCTTCTCTTCTCTTCATCAATGTTCATTCCATGCACCATGTCGCTTGCAATGTCTCGCTCTCTCTCAGCTGTAAACTTGCGCCTTCACGAGCTTCTCGTCATCCTTTTTCTCCCTTTCTTCTCTTGTTTCTTGGCTAATGTTCTAGGTTTCGATATTTTCTGTTTACACTACTCTCGAATGCTGAAGTCGGGTCAAACGCGCTACCCTGGGACTCTCCTTCGCTTCCTTTCTTTATCGTGTTGAGTTGAGTCAGCAGAGGGAGAAAGCTCCTCCTCGCTCGCATCGTGAATTCTATGATTGAAAGTGTGATGGAAACGGATGTCATGAAGTGCGAGTTCACCCTCTCTTCTCCCGACTCTCCACCACAAATAAAGAGATGATGCTGATGCGATTTGGCCGCCGTACGCCGTGAAATGATGGACCCCTTCGGTCTCCGCTCAGCTCTCCAGGCCCCCGTGTCCCAGATGAAGGCGAATGTCGGAGGAGAAGGAGAAGAATAGAAGGAAGAAGACCCGCTGAGAGCGGGGAGAGGGAGGCAAGACCAGCTCGTCGGGGACAGCGTTGGAATGTCGGCGCTGCGCGCCGGTGGCGGCGGTCGAGCACCCCGGCAGGCCTTCCCCTCTCCTCCCCCTCTTCCACCTCCACCTCTGCACCACTCGAGAGATGCCTCTCTCCTGCCAGCTTGTCCTCGGGTGGTCCCGAACCAGTCAGCATGTGCCCTTCCCCTTCCCTCTCCACATCCTCCAGGCGAATTCCAGTCAGCAGGAGGCACCGAAACCGCGTCACCGAATCAATTCATGCACGCACGCGGTGCGCGTCGTCGCGGGCTCTCTCCAGCTCCGGTTTTGCTTTGCAGCGGCGGCGCGCGGCCGCGGGTCTCGTGCCCCCTCGGGCCGTGCAATACCCATCCGCCCTTCGCCTCCTCTTTCCGCTCCGGGATCCATTATGTCGCCGGGGCGGCCGCCTCGGGCAGCCGTCCTCTCTCAATGGGTTGGGGGACGATGGCGAGCAGCTGTCCTTGCCCCTTTCTTCCTTCTCTGTCTTTGAATAATGCCATCTATTTCGAATGACTCAGAACTGCACGCAGAGGAAACGGATTAGAAGAGGTGAAAGGCGAGGCGGAAGGGGAGTGAGCCGCCGGGGGGATAAGGGGCGGACGGAGGGCGAACGCTGGCGTTTGAACAGTCGCCCCGACGGCGGCTGGGGGTTCACTGATTTTGCGCGCGCCTCCTCTCTGAACACACTCGATGAATCGATCGTGAACAGTCTCTCAGAGGGAGGCGACGACCTCTTCTTCGGCTCGCCGCCTCGCCGCCCCTCGCCCGTCTTCTTCTTCTCCTTCTCCTTCACCGTCTTCTTTAGCAAAGTTCAAGTCCTCGTTGTCACCTCTCTTTCTATCGCCGTCATTCCGCCCGCTTTGCCGATACGATTTGGCGATGTTTCGAAAGAGGTCCGCTCGTTTCTTCGTCGTACTTATTATTAGCTACGGGGCGAATTGAAGGTTAGCGGCGCAGCTGCAACCGAGCGTGCCAATTTCATTTCTTTCTTTAGTCGCCGTGAAGCGAGTAACGCGTTCAAAGCATAACCTTAGTCTCGATGATCTTTAAGGGCAAGAATTAGCCATGCATTATTCAAGGCAAAGAGGCGTCCCGTCGTGTGGGTGTGTCTGCCGCCTTTCTGCTTGTTTTCCTTGTACCTAAACATAGCGCCTCGCTGGAAAGAATCACAGACGACGTCAAGTTTGCCCTCTCATCAGGCGCCTCGACGGTTTTCGTTTTTCATTTCATTTGCCGTGCGTCGTTTAGGAAGAATTTTTCGTGAATTCGCCCCTGCAATTGCTCATTCGGCACGCTGGCAGAGGCCCTCTGACTCAGGGGCCGGGAGCCACGAACTACGCGTGCATGGTCGTTTCCTTTCCGAAATAAAAGTCAAAGGACGTCTCTAACGTTCGTCTGGCCCCGTCCCTCTCCTCTCGACACTTTACCCCATCGGTCTACCGGATATGAGAAGAGAGGAGTCCTCGCACTCGGCCCGGAATTGCCTCAATCCCTTCAGTCAAAACACGCAAACGTAAGCAAGAAGGACGCAGCAAGGAAAAGAGACCTCTATTGAGAGGCAAATATTGGCTACAGTTTCGTCTTTTCCTTTTCGTTTCCTTTTTCTCGTTCGCCTGTCCTTTTACTGTCTTCGTCGTCTCCGCGTTCGACGACAAAAACAATGCACTCGAAATCTGAGGGATATTTGTGGAGGAGGCCTCCTCCTACGCTTTTCACTTCGGGATTTCACGGCTACGAGTCGAGGCCGCCGTTGGTGCTAATTAGTAGCAGCTTAGCTCTAGAGAGGGAGGAGGCCTTCACATTGAGCCCCCCTTCGCCCTTCTTTCTCCATTCGTTCAATCCGCTTCATGCACAATATCCTTCTTTGATCACTCTCACGGCTTCTCATTCTGTCGGTCGTTTCTGTCTGTCCGTCAGTCTTATGATTTCTTGTGTCAAGACGCTATGTGACGCTTTTTCATAACTCACGATTTTATCTCGCTCACCTCCCCCTTTGAGGGGCGCAGTTCTATCAGCTCTTCGACTTAAAGGTCGCCTTCGGGGCCTTGGCGGCGGCCGCGTTGGCGCTCCGTGTCAGGTGGAAAATTCCGCCGCGTCGCTGCGCGCGTTCGTGCACCGCGACTTGATAAGACTTTCGTCGTGTTGCAGGTGGCGGATGGTTGTGAGCGACGAGGAGCTGCCGGCCTCCTCCTCGTCCATCTCGGCCCCGATGGTCGTCTCGTCACAGGCTTGCCCTCAACGCCTCTTCCACAGTTCCCGCGAGTCCATCGCCACTACAAGTGATTCAGATGAGGACCATGGTTAGTTCACTTGTCCTCTTCTCTCTCTTTCTTCTATTTTTGTCCCACTAATCAGGGAGACCCTGAATAGAGAGGGCAGGCGGCCTGCTTTTGCCCGCGGAGTGCAGTTTTAGCTTCTTCCTTTTGCGTGGTGAAACTTTGCAATTATCTCTTTCGAAAGCGAGAGTCTCGTGATTGTGCGACGGCACGAACGGAGAGGGAAGAGAAGAGAAAAGGGGAAGGCCGGGTGCATTAGGCGGCCCGAGGGCGACGAAGCTATTTGCGGCCGCACGTCGAGAGCTTTCTGACTCAGATTTCGACGGCGCGCGGACGTCCCCTCAAGGGTGGATGTCCTCTTGCATGCACTTTCGCACAACCCTCCAGACCCCTCTCGAGATGAGATCCGGGAGAAGGAGAGGGAGAAGAGGAAAAATGTGAGGGATCCGAGGGCTTTGATGGTAATCTTCTCACGATCCTGTAACCGCCTCTGCGGCGGATATCACGTAAACAGGGCAGAGGGAGCTCTGTATCAATCATGACACTTTTTCTCAAGTAGAGTGAGTCGGCTGGAGGGGGCAACCTTCCTCAAATCAATTTCTGCCCTTTGGCGCCTGTAGAAAGGTTGACTAAGTTGGAAGAAAGCGGAAATTGGCTTGTCCACGCGTTTGCGTGCCGTCGGTTCTCCACAGAAGAAAGCGAAAATAAGACGAGAAAGAGGCCAACGTGGTTCCCTTGCATGTTACGCACAATCAGCACTTTGGTGCACCCTCGAAATGCCTCGATCTGCAGCTCAAGCCTCGTCGTCGTCGTCGCGAGGAAGCTGTCTGAAGGGCCGTCATCAGCCTCGAGCCGATCAGCCGCAGAAAGCGCCTCGTCTGCCACAACAGGTGAGAAGAGAGTCTTGAGGCGTTTCGTCGTTGTTGATGGCCGGCACGAGTCTCAAAGGCGGCCACCTGTCCACACTCTTTGAGATGCGATTTGCGGACTTTGCAGGTCTCGTGGTCCTTCGCAGCCAAGTCCAACACGGCGCACTCACAGCCACCACAGGGAAAAGCCAATGGTCAGTGATGAATTGGAAGTCACCGTTTCACATTGAACATTTCTCTTTTGAAGTTCAGAAACAAGACAGTCTTCAAAAACCACGGACTGTTGTTGTTTCGTATTGTCTAGGGATTCCACGTGCATCAAATTTACAATTTCATGCGTTCACCGGTAAACTAGCAGCTTCGAGGACGCAGTAATTGAAACCAAAGAGAAGGAGAGGTTACTGGGACCAAGTGGCAGATTGAAGAAGAGCTAAATATGCATTCAGCCCTCTCCAAGGGCTTCCGTCTTGCCCAATTTCTCGAGTCATTTCGTTGATCACAGATCGGGGTAAGTCGGGTGCTTGCTTCTCTACTTTTTCTGCTCTCGCCGACCTCATCTGAATTGCAATTGCCGCCCAATCCGTCACCTGCGTCCGCAGCGGCGCAACGGACGCCGTTCTCGACGTGACCATAAAAAGCCTCGTCGACGACCATCGACCGCTGGGAGATTCCCGTTTTGCAGGGTTTCTCCACACACACTCATTCTCCTCTCTTCGGGGTCTCGTGGTCGGGGCGCTCACCTACAATATCAAAGTCTTGGTCATGCGCAGAGATGTTTTGGTGTTTGCTTGTTTTCCACTGGCTTCATTCTCATGCGCATTCTGAAAGAGAGCGGCCGAGGTGATCTCCTCGAAGACTCATCAAGCCCAGTGAAGCGATGCTTCTTCCTTCTCGTGGTCAGCTTATTTCTCTCCCTCCCCCGTTCTCCCTCTCCTTCCTGGTCTTTTCAATGCTAATCCCACACCCACTCACAATTCCTTCTGAGTGCCTCGAGTCAGCACCATGACACTTCATTCAATACCCCCTTAAGTTCGTCGAAGCGTTAAACTTTGCAAGATGCAAGTGCAGCTCTTCATGTTTTTCCCTCCGGGTTCCCGCCCCGCGGGGCTTCTCCCTTCCAAATTGGGGCTGTCCGATTCGCGCATATATCGATTTGCGACAACTCAGCGTGTGCGGGGTGGCTGGAGAGCGTGTGAGGAGCGGCGGGCGGCGAGCGGCGGAGGCGCTCAGACCAGAAAACGGGCTTCGCCCCCGTCTCCTCTCGTTGCGCTTTGGTCTTCTTCCTTTCATGACGCCTCCTTTTCCTCCTCTTGCACACCTTTCCGTCTTCAATTTCCGTCTGTCTATTGAGACTCTCCAATTTGCAGGCGTGCCACCGCCGCAGCGCAAGAAGTCGTGTCTGCAAGGAGGCGGAGGAGGCGCCCACGGAGGCTCCTCATCGTCGTCGGTCACCACGTCGCCGTCCGAGTCGCCCGCCCGACAGCCCTCATCGCGGGCCTCGTCACCGCCCGCGCCCGACACCCCGCCTCTGCCACCAGCGCTGAAGCACAAGAAGGTACGCCTCTAATTGTTCTGTCAGCTGGAAGCCAATCGCTTGAACAGAAATTGTTTGACAGTTTCAAGCGGATTTTTTATTCATAAGAATGTTTTGCCAAGGATAATTGCTGAACAAATCCCGTGTGAAACAAACGTGCCTTTCAGGAGAACACGTACCGCGGTCAGCGCTCGATGTCGTTGGGCGGGACGGCGCACGAGCATCTGCTCGCCGCGCTGTCAAGGACGCCCCTGCATACCATCGACATCCCCGGTGGAGATGGCAAGGAGAAGGTACAAAGAGAATCCCTGAAGCTTATAAGTTTCAGGTGATTCTCCTCGTCGAGACCACGCGTTTTGTCGTTGACCCCACTCTCCTCACAGCAAAGCCGGACACAATGCTCGGCAGAATGTTCGGCATGCGAATGCAGCCGACGAGTTGCGAGCTTGTTCGTCCCAATTCCAGCAACGAGTTCGAGGTGGCCGATGGCCTCTCGGCCCAGTGCTTCCGCTCCATTCTGGTAGGAAGACAATGGAAATGGAATATTCTCTCTCTTCCAGGAATACTATCAATGCGGAGTGATGTCGTGTCCCCCGTCATTGAGTGTCTCAGAGCTCCGTGAAGCATGCGACTACCTCCTCATCCCGTTCACAGCACAAACAGTCAAATGCCAGAATCTCCACGGCCTTCTTCATGAACTAAGCAATGAGGTGAGAGCACGGTCTTAAAACTGAGACACAATTTTAGGGAGCTCGCCAACAGTTCACGTCTTTCCTCGAACAAATCATCCTCCCACAAATGGTCGCCAGCAGTGAGGTGAGTTAAATCACTTGAGATTGAGGAGCCCACGTGGAGTGAGATTTCACGCATGAATTTGTCTTTTTTCAGCATGGAGAACGTGAGTGCCATATCGTCGTTCTGCTCGATGAGGACGTCGTCGACTGGGACGAAACTTACCCGCCACAAATGGGAGAAGAAACTACGCAGGTTCGTGGTTCTTGAAGACTGTGATGCTTTCGCTGTAATTGTTCTGCCAAATGTGAACAAAATCAAATTTCAAATCCATAACCGTCAAGCGCCTCCTGATGCACCTTTTTAGGTGGTCTACTCGACATGTCTCTACCGGTTCTTCAAATACGCCGAGAACCGAGACGTCGCCAAGCAAGTACTCAAGGAGCGTGGTCTGAAGAAGATCCGTCTTGGAATGGAAGGCTATCCCACTCACAAGGAGAAGGTCAAGAGACGCTTCAATCGCGCCGAAGGTAGGGATTCTCATCAAAGCGCTCATTCTTCAGTTGTCTACAACTACGTGCAACGTCCGTTCGTGCACTGTTCGTGGGAGAAAGAGGAGGCTCGCTCGAGACACGTCGACTTCGCTTGTCCCATCGTGAAGAGCAAGTCGAATCCGTCACTCGCCTCTGCCGCTTCGGATCCCCTTCCCCAACCGGCGCCTCTTCAGGTAGTGCGCTGTTTCTGGTTGTTTGCTTGAACAACAAGAGAATATTTCACCAGTGGTGTCTCTGGTGCGTATTCGGCTTAGCACTCGTCTTTGCCTTGATGACAACAAATGACTATCTTTTCAGTTGAGTCTGCCCCCATCGCCGGCGGTCGCTGCTATGGTTGGAGTGCCGGGAATGGCTCCAGCACAGCCCCAACAACAGCACAATCAGCTTCTTCTCGGCGTCGGCGGCGTTCATCTGGCTCATCAACTTGCCAACCAGCACCTCAATCCGCTGCATTCGCCGCCCGTCCATCTGCCCCCGACAAGAAATAATAACGAGCACCAAGAGGAATGAGAGTTCTTCCGACTTCTCTTCCTCTTCTCCTTCTTCTTCTCACAAATCATATGAAGAGCCTTTGCCTGAAGTGTGCATTACTCGTCCATATGTGTATCCTCTTCTTTCTTCTCCTTCTTCTTCTTTGTGTCTGCAAGGTACTCATCAATCGTGTCTATATATCGTTCATTATATATTTTCTCTTCTCCGACTGCTATACATTCATGCGTGGTTTTATGAAACACAAAGTCTTCAGTTTTATCCACATCCAGACTTCACTTATGATCACTCTTTGGAAAAGTTCTATCCGCACTTCAATCCACTAACAAATCTTCTTCATCTCCCAAAATGTCAAACATGCAAACAAAGACTCATCCCCCATTCTGACAATCATCTGCCATGAAAATGGAGAATCTTGTGAAGTTTGAAGAAAGAAGCGAACTCTATTGAGACATCGCCTAAAAGTCATCATTTCGTGTGATTTCCTTGCATCGTTGGTGTCTGCCCCCGCGGGGGATTGTGGCTGGCGTGTAACATGCTCCCCTTCCCCTCACTTGGTTATCACTCAACATTGTTATTTTCGTTCTCGTCCTGTATTTGAAGTGAGAAATAAAAATTCGAAAGAAGAACTCGACGGAAGTTGAACTTGAACGTTTCACTCACTTTTCATAAGGAAAATGAAATGCGACCGACAATTTGAAGTGGGCTTCTTGGGCAAATATGATAAGCTCCAATGAATCGTGAGGTTCATAGACCTCTGCTCGACAGCAGCTTCAACTCTTCACTCAGCGAACACCCCATCACCATGCATGAAGCCACATCCGTCTCGTTCCCCTCAAGAGCCGTTTTCCCCACTTCAAGCACCGCGTGAGAGAAAGAAGAAAGGAGAGAGCCGGATTGGGGTCAGCGCGAATTTTTGTGACAAGGCGGGCGCGCCTCGAAAGCGACTCCCTGAAACTTAGGGCGAGCAGGTTCGTGACCGAGGACAAAGAAAGGCCGAAAAAAGCGAGGCGAGATCCGTCTGTCCCTAATGAAGTCGCCACCCAACGAGAAGAGAGCCGCCCAGTCATGTTTCTCTCCAAAAATTCTCTCCTTTCTCTTTTCCTCTTTGGCTGCTCCAAGCGCACTTTTTATTCTCGACGAGAGCTTCATTAGAGCACACCCGCTGATGGGGCGACACGGCCGACGGCGAGTCGGCCAGTGAGAGTGGTTGGTGATCCGAGGAGGAGGAAGAGGAGATGAGGGGACGCTGTCTAGTAGCCGGGAGGAGTACGAGGAGTGGGGCAGTGATCGCAGCCGCCCTCGCCTCCTTGTTCTCCATCGCCACCAGGAGGTCCGCGAGGTCCGGGCTGTCCAGCAGGTCCGGCATTGCCAGCATCTCCGGGAGGTCCCTGAGGTCCCTTCTCGGTGCTGCCGTCGGTTCCGGCCTCTCCAGGCGGTCCCTGGACTCCGGGCTCTCCCTTTGGTCCGGCGGGTCCAGCAGGTCCGTTGACCTAGACGAATATTAACATTGACAAAGAAAATGTTTACCTGGTTGACGCGTCCTGGGGCTCCCTGAGGTCCCTGGAGTCCGGGCTTGCCAGAGGCTCCCATGGGTCCAATGTTTCCGATCATTCCAGGAGCACCACGCTGACCGTCCTTGCCACCCTCTCCATCCTTGCCCTTCGGGCCAGTGGGTCCCTTGTTACCGGCCTGTCCCTGAGGGCCAGGAGGTCCGGTCGGGCAGATGATGCAAGGCTCACGCTGCAAACTCGTCTCCACATGCAGGATCAAGACTTACAGGAATAGCCGAAGCAAGGATAGAGCCGTCGCGTCCGGCATCTCCGGGCTTTCCATGGTCTCCATCGTTTCCAGGAGTTCCATCGTCTCCCGGGGGTCCAGCAGGTCCGGCGGGTCCCTGTTGACAACCGCAGCAGCCTGAGGGCTCGGGGTTGGTCACAGGGGAGCCATACGAGGCCTGGTAGCCTCCGTACTTCTGCTCTGCATCCAAGAATGATCATACTTCTGTGGTCTGACTAACCAGGAGGAGGCGTGGGAGCGCCGCCATACTGACGCTTAGCACGAGAGCTGCCCACGAAGGGTCCATCGATGAGGTGGATTTCGGCCCAGATATCACGGGCTCGAGTCTGAAACACATCCGTTACAAGATTATCAATGACTACAGTAACCCAAAAAGGAGTAGAATGGAAGACGGTACCTTGCAATAGTCGGTCTCAACCATGAGGTGGGACTGGAAGTTGGCCACATAGGAGTAGAGCATGGGCAGCGTGACGACGGCTGCAATGACGGCGACCGTCGAGACGACGACGGCGAAGAAGGCCACTCGCCGCAGCTCCTTGTGCTCCGGCGTCTCCACCAACATGGTTCCTCCCTGCAGACAAGGCACACTCCTTTGTGGAAGAAGAGACTGCGACGACGGACAACTCGCGACGCGCGCCTTCGAGGATCGGCCAAGGAAGGGCGGTGCGGCGCGCGTTTTATACCGCCACACGGCCGACGTTTTTTGGGCGCCCCACGGACCCGCGGGAGTCGTCCCCGCCCGTCGTCGCCCCGGTTCTCCTCCTCGACCAGCGTCGAGAGCCGCCAAGCCCGGCTTGTGATTGGGGGACGGGCCCTCAGTGACTACTCCTGAAGTGACAAGTTGCTCATGATCAGTGATCGATGATGCTCAGCAGCATATCGGCAGCCCAGAAACTCCAGGCGGTCGTTTAGGTGAACCTGTCTAGGTAATTGTGAACGGTATCTGTGAGTCTTGATGCGTCGGCAACGTTCCTTATTATTTGCTTTTTAATTCGCAGTTTCATCGTAGCTAAAAAGTTCATGCGATTTTTGAGTGGCGTTATCGCATGGTATCGACATGGAGAAGATTGAAGTAATGAGAACGTTGTGAGTGTCTTCTTTGTGAACAAGTGAGGAATTCATTCGGCTGTTTCGAACCCTCGCTTTAATGATTCACTGCAGTTAGCATCGATTTCACAAGAAAGGATTTTGTTGATCTTTCAATTCATGTCACTGATGGTTTGAACCCATCTCAGTGTCATCTGCGCAGAACCATTTCAGCTTCTCGTGCAGCTTCATCGTGGTCAACAGTTTGCGACGTCTTCCTCAGTCTCCCTAATTGAGTGGACGAGCCGCGACGAGTCGCCTGACCCCTTTCTCGCCGCCTTCCAGGCGCAGCGATGCGGAGCCCGAAAAAAACGAGCAGGCAAGCCCTTGGGGCGCGAGTCGCCTTTTGTCTCTTCTCCTCTCCCTTCAGCCCTCACGTCGACGCGGGATAGGCGGAGGAGAGGGCGACGTCGAGAGAGAAAGGGAGAAAATACCTAGTCGCCCGACGTCTTCACCCGCTTTCCCCCTCATCGAGAGACGCGCCCCTCCCCATGTTCGAGGAAGGGAATTAGCCCCGCCTTTTCGCCGCTTCTAACCGCAGATTTCAAATGGGAGAGATTTGTCTCGCAATTTTGACATTGGAGACTCGCGACGGAATCTAAAAAGCCTTCACCGAAGTCTTTGTCACTGCCCGTATACTTTGTAAAAGCTCTTTGTTACTGCACCATTTTCGTGCTAGTAGCAGTTCTTGGTTCACACTGTCAGACTATGGATAAAAAAAGTTTGATGGAATTGACGAACACCTAGACTTGTCATGCATTCAAACATCAAGAGCCAGCAGAACAAACGAAAAGCGTTCCCTCAAATCAAATTCGACCGACTCTTTCTACATTGACACCTGGTGCTTCTTTCAACCTGTGTTCCTTTTCTTGCACGACTGAAATACCCAGCGGTGTAGCCGTGCGTGCTGCTCGACCAGAGCTCGTTATTTGCTGAGAACTCGATGGTCGGAAAGGTGTTCTCGTGCGGCGAGCTAAGTTGGACCCGGCGAGATGTTTGCTGCCATCTCAGCTCTCTCTTGACGAGGCAGGCGAAGGGCGAGCCATGGGACTGCATCAGAGATCTGCATCGCCTTCTCGACTCAACGGAAAGTGGCAATAATAATCTGAGATCTCGCTCATAATCCTTTTTCTCCTAATCGGGCTCCGCCTTCTAAGGGAGAGAGAGAGAGAGGAAGAAGCAAAAGAGCTAAAGCTCAGCACCAAAAGTCTCTCCGGTTTGTTCTCTCCGGTTGATTCCAGTGATCCCTCCGTGGTAACGATTCCATTCTCACTACGCGAGACAGTCGCTTTGTGAAGCGCATTCATTTTCGTTACTTGTTTGTGTTTTCGTCTTGTCTGTGTCTGTCTGTTCGTGCACAATAAGACTGGCTTGTTAAGTGTTTCAAATTGCATGAATATAAAACAAAACATCGTTTGACCGTTCGATGGACGTTCCCGAAACGTTGAAAAGATTGCATGTCTCGCTGCATGTGCCCGTCGAAGTCCAATTCAAGGTGTGCCTGGCACTCCCTCCTGGAGGCTCTACAGCTTATCACCATAAACCAACTCATACTCAGCACAAACAAGCCCTCGATGGTGTTTATTGCGTCGGTGCCGTTGAGGTGACAGCTGTAGTCAACGAGCTCGACGACTTCTAAGAATCAGCTCTGCTCAATAGTGTTTTCTGAAAGTCGCCCCTCCTCGTCTCACCTTTGAAGCCTTCTCGAAGCGTCAGAATGGAGTTGTGGGAGCGAGCGTTCCCTTCGTCATTTCAAAGGGCGCGGCATGCCTGTGTTCGACGATCCACGCTCTCTCTTTGTCCCATTTTTGTGCCTCTCCAAGCACCACAGGCGAACTGACTCACGTCCCAGTCTGAATAATCCCTCTCCCTTGCTTGTGTATGCGAACTCGCCGACCACGACCACATTACGCACGACGACGGCCGCACGGTGGCGGCCAACCCGAAGTTTATAGCCGACCGACTCGCGCTTATTTCTGGTCACGCTGTGCATCGTTTTTAAAAAGGTGAATGGTGATGTTGTGCTGGACGAGATCTTTTAGTTCTTCGATACCATAGTACTTCTAGAAGTCTCGTGCCAGATGGTTCGCAAAGCTTCTCTGAATCATAGACATCAACCTCAAGTTGGCGTCATGGCATTTTCAACTTTCATCAGCGTTAAAAAGACGACTCTAGTCGAGCCGTCTGAACCGTTTAAAGCGGCTCATCAGGCGACGGACGCATCGGGGTCGCGTCAGAAATATCGGGTGTTTCATAATTATTTAGACTATTTTCAAGGCGCTTTCTTTGAGAATAGTCTCAATAATTATGAAACACCCGATATCTCCGAGCTATGCCTCTCCTAAGAATATTAGAAGAAGATTGGAACGTCCTTGTCAAGGTCCCCCAGGATGGAGTCCCCCGGCTCTTCGAGTCATTACGCACAGTGGAGTCAAGGTCCTGACTGTCCCTTATGCGAGGTCCAGCCGCGGGGTTGGGATTCAAGGTCAGCCTTGTTTTTGTTTGTCATTGGGGCTCCCACGCGGAGGAGGAGGAGGCACTCCCATTTCGCATGTTCAAGGGGTGATCTTGATGCAGATATGTTTCACGTTCATTCACCCACCGCCAACGTCGTTGATCCGCTTGTCCACTTCCACCCTCTGTCATGTTCAATGGTGTTTGCACCCATCCCTCTTGCGTCGATCCGCATGGGACCTTTAATTGCGTGGGTGGATCTGCACTTCGAAAACTATTCGCTTTGGCAACTGGCAGCATCGAGGCATGTATGTTGTTCGACACCAATGAACTTCGTCGGCGCGTTTGTTTTATTTTCCTGGAACACGCCAGAAGCTGTGATTGTGTTCGTTGCATGTTAGTCACGGGGAAAACTGCAAAACATCCTTCTTCTGCTCGTTCCAGCACATCCTTTCGATCAGCAATGTTTGCGTCCACATCCTCGTTTTAGTTCGCTTCTCATTTGCATGGAAGCATTGCACATAACGGTTTTGTTTGTTCTTTATTAAACAACTTAAATTAGGCTGTGCGTTTTTTGCGTATGCGTCGTTTCTTCGAACCAACATTAACGATTAGCTCAGGTGACTATTTGACTTCATCTCGCATGTTTCTGTCCACAAATCAGACTTGCCCACAAGCGGAGAAAAAAAGCCTCGTCGCGTTGTTGTCCGTGGTCTTGTCTCAGCGTCGCTCTTCCGGCCTCCTCTCATCTCCGAGAAGACTCCGGAAGCGAAAAGCAAATCTCTCGAACCCCTCCCTCCCTTCCCCCTCCTTGCCCGGCACCCCGAGCAGGAGACGAGACCGTCTCCTCATCCTGCCAGCCGGGCGCGCCTCCTCGCCCAGCTATTTGCTTAGTTGCTTCTCTCTCTCTCCGACCGCGCGACGCTTCCTAGTGGCTTAAGCTCGGCGTCAACGTTGAGCGCGCCGCGCCGCCGAGGGTGTGGAGAACTTGACTCTCCTCACGTGAGCCTCTCCCCCGTCTTCTTCTCGCCTCAGCTCCTCTCAGCCTTGACGTCCAGAAGAGGGGCGGAGGAGGAGGAGGAGAGGGCACAATCCAGCCGGTCTCCCTCTCTCGTCGACGGCTCTCGCCGCCATTCAACCACGACCGCCCCGATATGGAATGGCACGGCCCACTAATACGGATCGCGCGTCTCGCCTTCCAATGCCTTTTTTCGTTCTCTCGACGACGCGTCGTGGTTTGTCGGCAGTCGTGTTTTCAAAGCCATTCGAGCCGACTGATGCTTGATCTCGAAAACGCGAACGCCTATTGAGGGGTGGGGACTTGGTTTTCGTGTGTAGGTGACAAATAACGTGATCTTTGAGACCTCTCAGTTTCTCATTTCAAAAGCTGTCGTCTTTTCCGTACTCACTGCGCTCTGTTTCATTCGCTTCAAAAGTCTCCAGTTTGAAACGGCGAACTTCTGCGCATGCTTGCTCCTTTGACCGTTTCACATTAAACTCCCTCTCGCCGTCACCACGCGCTGCCCGATATTACCCGGCGCCGCCGAACCAGTTGCCAGTCTTCATTGGGCAGCTTTCTTTGTTCTCTGTTGCCAGTGTGAAGGGGTAATTTCGTCTTTGACTGACTGTCTCCATGTGTCTTGGTTTGTTGCTGACTTTTCATCTTTTCACCTTCTTCTGCTCATTCCTCGAATCAGTCTCAACTTCTTTACGTCGAAGTTCTCTCTGCCCTACCCTCTCTCTAGATCTTCTTAGGCCAGACTCTGCTTTTGATTCGGATCATGGTCTCTTCGTCATCGCGTCTCTTACGTTTATGACTCCACTGCCTCGACATAAGCTCCAAGAGGGGAAATGGCCAGTGCTCCAGCCTGAAGGGGGCGTGCGTTTTCGTGCACAAAAGCTGCCTGGCAACGCTCCGTCCGTCCACCCAGGCGTTGTTATAGCTTTTTCTTCTTCGCTTTCTTAGTAGTTTCTTCGTCTTCTTCGCGTCTTCTATTTCGTGGACTTCTTTTCTGTTCAAGTTCCCGTTCTTCGTTCTTTCTCGGCCGCACTCCCATATCACCGATGCAAAGAGAAAGTGCGCCTTTGAAGCTCTCTCGCGTCATCTCGAGCCAACAGCTCCATGTGAGGCTGGGCTGTTCAAACCCTTACTCATCGCTCGTTCGCCCCTTTTGAGCCGAGCGCGCGCTCTTCTGCCCGACGCACCAGGCTTGTATCGCCTCGACCGCAGAGAGTTTTGTGTGACCGGTCGCGGGTGTGTTTCACAGTCGCCCCACGCGTGATGCCGAGTCATAGTCAGAGGAGCCTCGCCCCGAGGCTTGATAAGGAGCCCCCACGGCGAGAGTCCACAGTGGTAATCGAAGCGAGGGGAAGAGAACCGTCCAAGGCAGCTCCTCGCACCACTCGTCCTCTTACTTGCCTCGTTAAGGACCGGTTTCGCAATTTTTTTTGTCTTGGTTTAAAGTAAATTCTCCTTGATCAGTCTGGGCGTTTCTCTTTTGATTCCATTACGTGGAAAGGTCTGGATGTTCTAAGCCTCTTGTTGTTTGCCGTAAATTTCTTCCCACGGCAACATTGTGGTCTTCGGTGTTCAGCTTTTCGTTTCGCAATTTACAGTTTCAACTGCTTCGTAATTGTACAATACAAATCGTCGACATGATTACTGTTTTCTGTGGACGTATGTATCCCACGTTGAATTCTTTGCTCGTCCAAAAAGATTTTCATGGACGCCGTGTCTTCGTCTACTCTGCACGTGCCCTTCCTGTCCGTGTGTCCGTCATCTCGGCGTCAGAGAGAGTCTGCTCTCTGTTCACATGCATATTGATGGGCATCCACCGGCCTCTCGAACACCCTGGGGCTCCAGACGTTCGCCTTCGCTTCTCTTTTTATCTCTTTGAGGTGTTGGAACAGACACGCCGGCAATTGCCACCTGAAGCCGCCAATCAACTCCTTCCGCATAGGTTTCAGCTTTCTTCCATGGTCTTTGTGGACTCTACTCTCGTCTTGTCATTCTCAAACGACGACGCCCACATCACCCTTCTTCTCCTCTATCAGTTTGTCTGTTTTTAATGTGCGCCTCACTTGAGTCACACTGACTGACCTCCCTCTGGTCCACCTTCCTCTCCTCTCTCATCATCATTGTTTGACATCCGACTATAAGTAAACCTGGCACGGTTAGGTTTCAACACACTTCAAGCTTCCGCACCAGTCACTCTTTTCGTCTTCCTTCCCTCCTCGGATCTCCCTCACTCACTCAGGAAGGGTCAGGAAGTGGCAAACAGAGCCGATAACCGGTCTTCCCCATTCCCTTGAGTTGACTCTCTTTGCCGCGTGAACCTCCGACTTCGCGAGTCTTCCTTTCTTCTTCTTCAGCCTCTTCAGCAGACTTGTGAGAAACGCGGCAGTATTACCATGTGCCGTGGGTCTCCAGGCTGTCTTCGAGTGTCCTTGTCCGGCCTCTCCGAGATGGGAACGAAGGCGTATGGGTGTGTCCTCGTCGAGTCTCGCATAATCCCTGCAGGGCCCCTCTCTCTTCTCACCTAGCTTGTTCTCGTTCTCTCTATCTGCAATGACGCAGTGTAAATTCATGCTTTTCTGTGATTGTCGCGTTGCAAGTTGAAACATTCTGTGACGAGTCGTAATTTGACAACGAACGCTTTGCAGAACGAGGGCTGGACGAAGATGGACAAGGAGAATGGAGGGATGTTGTCGCTGCCGCCAGTCCTTAAGACCTTCGAGGTCCGACGGGCACCCACCATCTTCGCCATGATCTTCGTGGTTCGTTCTTTGCTTTTGTTCAATGATTCAATTGTACGACGGTGTCTCGTATTGCGAAGTGAACAACGATTTATGTAAAACTGAAAGAAAACAGGATTCGCACACCGCCTAGACGTGTTAGCAGTAATTCCCGATGCCGAAGCTTATACGCCCGTCTCAAAACCGTACTTTCATGGGGTGTGGAGCAAAACCTTTCATCACCTTTCCAATCCTCGCTGAGAAAGACCTTTGAGAAGGTCGGCCGGCATCATGTTGTCCTTCGCCATTGAAACCCACTTGTGCCGGGTTTACCCACGAGAACTCCCAGAGGAATGGGAAAGAAGGCGTCTTATGCACTCTCACAAACACGAGTACTTGTAGTTTGTCGACCAGAAAGAGAAAAGAGGGGCAGAGGGTGGCTTGGCACAACGCAAAAACGCTATGCAAACATTGCCAGCACAGCGGTGGCGCGGGGAGGGTGAAACATATTTGCGTCCGGGCCACACACCACTCCGGAGAAGCGGCGGTGCCCCAGTCATCCCTTCCCTCTCTTTCGTTCCCTTCTCGTCTCCACTTTCAAAGGCTAGAACATGAGGCACAGCTCGTCAGACAATAGGCACACAGAAGCATAAGTGAGAGAGAACGAAAAGTGTTTTAGGCGTTTGGATGGTTCTGCAACGAAGTGGCGTTGGCATGGATTCACGAACGAGTACCGCGAGACACTCAGCCGTTGCCCGATCTCTGGTTCAGCTTCTTCCCAGAAGTTCGAGGCGCTATTCGAATTACCGAGTAAGAACACTTCAAGAAGACTCAACCTTTCAGATACATCATGCTCATTCTCTTGGTGAACGCCTTGGTCGTCATCTTACTTCACCAGCACCGATGGGTCGTCGCACGACGGGTCTTCTTCTGTGCGGCTCTCTCCTACTGTTTCCGCGCCTTCTGCATCACCATCTTCCAGGTTCGTTAGCAAGCTCCGGCACGAGCCAGTTTTGATTTATTTATCTCTTTGTTGCTCGCCGCACGGCTCATTAACGATACGCGAGAGAGGGGAAGCGTGCCTTCTGGCGAAGATCAGAAATTTCTCCGCCTTGTCT
Source organism: Poikilolaimus oxycercus (assembly GCA_034700245.1). NCBI lineage: Eukaryota > Metazoa > Nematoda > Chromadorea > Rhabditida > Rhabditidae > Poikilolaimus > Poikilolaimus oxycercus. Next base: position 17,367 of record JAQIXL010001069.1, read on the forward strand.
TTGGTTCCACACACACACTTTTGACTTATCGCGGCGTGCAGGGGGCGATCGCTACAACGTTCGGAATCAAGTCTCGTCTTGTGGTTGGGGGAAGGCCCATTCAAGGGACAGAAACAGACTCGGGAACACAAAGATGTCAAGGCGAGGATGGCTTTATCAGTCGCATGACTGTGCAGAAGAATCTCTGTCGCACCCACGAAATGGCCCATTGAGACGCCGAGTGCGAGTCATGCTTCAGGCAAACACGGCGCCCCCTTTGTGCTCCCTCTTCCGTCATAACAGCCATCATTTCGGGTTCAAAATGTGGGTTGAGCTGCACCGTAAAGGCGCCGTTTCATGCTTTGACCTTTAAGGTGGGCAAATTCTGGGTTCAGTATGTAGCGGCCCCACGATCATCCAAAGAAGTAACCAACTTGACGTGATGCACATGAGGGTAATCGTTCTTTAGGTTCCCGTCCCGTCTGTGAACACGTACTGCGCCCCGAAGACTGCCGGCGGCATGGAGATCGTCATGGCTCGAGTGGCGAGGATGTTCTGGTTTGTTGTCCATTCACATTCTCGACACAAGTCAGACAACGGAATTGAAGTTTCACTGTCATACCAAAAACGTGTGTATGCGTACATTTCACTGCGTTCACGATTTTCCCGCGTCAAAAATCAACAATTTTCAGGTCTGCCGGTATCGAGCAACTTCGACCGCGTGAGCTCTGCGGTGATTTGATTGTCTCGGGGCACACTCTGACCATCTTCACTGCCCTTCTCACCTTTAAACAGTACGCTCCGCGGAAGATGCAGGTCTGTTTCTATTCATCGAACCCAACTGGCCTTCCAGGTTGTCGGCTACCTCTTCCACGTTCTCGCATTTGTGGCTATCATCGCTATCCTCTTGGCTCGAAAGCACTATATGATCGATGTTGTTCTTGGGTGAGTGAGCAGAAAAAGTGACTGATAGCCGATTTCAGCTATACCGTTTCAACTCGCGTTTTCTGGGAGTATCACGCTTTGGCTATGTCCTACCATGATAACACTCTCGACAAGAATCCCCTCAGTTCGGTAAGTCGTCTAAGACTTCTTCCCGTTACTGTACTTCTTTGTTTACTTCTATCCTATCACTACTTCCTCTTCTTCAGGTGTTCTGGTCGATCGTGATTGCTCCTTTCGAGCGAGACGCTCCTCCTCCGCATTTGTTCCACAACCGCCTCGAGTGGCCGTCATCGTGCCCACAGCGGGTTCGACGCTACCTCAACGTCGTCTAAGAGATCTGCTTCCCCTTTCTTTTCTTCTTCTTCGTCTTTTCTGGTCATTACACGAAGCCTTTCAGCAAATTTCGCGAAAACAAGTCCATGCTAAAAACAAAAAGAAATCTCATTGAAAAGAGTTCGCTTGAAGTCGCCAAATTCTCTCTACTTCTCTAACTTCTTCTCTTCGATGTCCACACAGAATATCGACCAGCCCTCGTTGCTCTGTAAACCGTTCGCGGGTGCCATGCCAAAACATTTGACTCAGCCTTCGTGTCTCAAACTTCTTCCTCTTCTCTCTTGATTACGTTCGATGCGATAGAGAATGTTCGAAACTCAGCGAAAGATTGTATACAGTTGAAAGATGTTAGGAACTCTGTAGACTAGGACAATACGTGTGTTATTTTCCGTTCTTGTCGTTCCAGCGCCTGCTTATACCCGGTGAATCTCGACCCTCATTGCAATGCTCTTCACTCCTCGCCCCAATGTCTCTCTCATTCTTGAAGAGTCCAATGCTCGAACACTTGAAACCCCTTGTCCAAGACGACTCAGCTACAATACAGTACTTTGTGAGACGCTCAGAGTTCGTGACCATAATTTCTTTGTTGAAATAAAGTTGACGAATATGAGGAGTGTGAAGCAATGAAGACGAAGGAAGAGTTGCGCATAAACAGTGGTAAATCTAGCCAGAATCAGCTAGAAGCCACATACGCACTTTTCCAAAAGCGGAACACGGAACTGAAAGTTTCAAAGTAGTGATAAAAGTTCTAATTCTAACTGTAGACAGTCGAAGCAACTTCATTAACTTCAACAACGAATCAGGCTTTCGGTCCGCTTCTTCATCGCCTGGTTCTGCGTGAGCTCACCGCTTCGACTATTAGTTAACTTGCAGTCAACGAACAAAGAAAGAGAAAGGTGAAGAGCGCCGCACGAGAATACTCACACAACCTAGACTGAGAAATGTGGCCAGAGCGAGCGGTTTTCAATAGTTAGTTTCAGTTGGGTTATCCTCCATGTATTCGTTTTCTTCAGTTGGCCAAAAAATCTTTCTTCTTTCCAACGTCGTGCTTGTGGCATGAGATGAATAGTTCAAAAAAGCTATGGGGCTGAATGGAAAAAGCATTAAATGAAATTTTCCGTAGGAGGAAAGTTCTAAATATCATCGTAGAAATTCATCATGCTTGAAAACAAAAAAAATCACCACGCGAAGAAAATTTGCGTGCCTAACAATAAGCGTATGACCTTGAACTTTAGTTCACGACAACGACAACTCACGCGCCGTGTCCAAGTCCACCATGCGGGCCTGCTCCACCTTGCTCATTCGTCTGCATCTGCCTGACAGTCTTAGACGCACTCGTCTTCGGCGTGATCGGCATCCTCGGCAAGACATGCATCCTCGTTATCCTCTCGTGCTGCTGCTTCTGCCTCTATGTGCGCCGACGACGAAGAAAGCGTGCGAGGTAGCGGCGCTGACTTTAACAGTTCCGCTGAATTGCGAAGAATAAATTGCTATTCGTGCGGTGTATCTCAAGCGAAGCAGATTCTCTCATACATGAGGGGCTTCTCTTTTCTGACGTTGACAACGACATTTCACCACCGCAGAAACGTCATTGAAAGTTGCTTCCGTCGACACTTTCCTTTATCTTTCCCCCATTCGAATGCGCTTCGGTTCTCTTCCGGGTGCAGCTTTATTTCTTCTTTCATTATGGTGAGGCTTGCTCCACGCAGGACTTTCCATTTAGTTTATGCAAAGCGAAGATCTTTTCAACATTTTCGACAAATGTTCTGCCGGTGAGCTCGCTGGGACACGTTTGCTTCACTTTCAAAAAGCACTAGATGTCAGACATACTATGATTCGGGAAATCAAACATGCGGGTGCTTCCTCTATGTCTTTTGCTGCTATAAGTGGATTAACCTGAAGTTTTTGACCGCTGGTTTCGTTCTGTTTCTCATCGGCTTCATTCTCTTTTGCGGAGCCTGTTGTTGCTGGATGAGTCATTTGATGATCTTCATGTGGTACTATGAGGAAGAATGCGAAGAACCGAAGAAAGAGAAAAGGATCAGAGAATGCAAGAAGTCCTCACTGAAACGAAGAAGGGGTAAGAAAAGAAGGCCTCTGTGCGCGATTCTGTGACTCACTGAGCCTGAAGTTGATGATTTGGTTGTCAATTTCTTGTCATCATGAAAATGTGACCAATGATAAAATTCATGAACCCTGCAAGTGAATGGAAATTTGTTGGCATTGTTGCATCCAAGCCTCCAGCTAGACGGCGGCGTTTGGGTAAGTTCTCTCTCTCTCTCTCTCCTCTCTAAAGGAAAGGTTTAGAAGCTCGCGGAATGCTCTGGCTTGCCGTTCTCACCGTCGCCTTCAAGAGTGAGTCTTCAATAGAAAGAGAGGCTCTTCCTTCAGAAGGATCGGCGTCGACACGCAGGCGTCTCATGGCGGGGCTCATCGCCGTTGCGTGTGTCACGTGGAACGCGGCGTTGATCGTCGTGGGCGCCCTCTACTACAACGACTGCCCGCTCCTTCCCGTGGTGAGTTGAAAGAGAAAGAAGGGAGTC
>JAQIXL010001070.1:0-21161 GCA_034700245.1 Poikilolaimus oxycercus
GACCACTCACCGCGAGCAGGAAGACATCGTCACGAACGACCACTCGGGGCACCTTCTTTCGCTGTGAAATGATTTCTTGAATTCTCTTCCAAATGCAAGGGTTGATGAGAAGGGCGCCTTGTTTCTATTCGGAGCCACGTGCTCGAGAGACGGCGCTTTCCTCAAGTTTTGCAGTGGCCGAGGCTCTTCGAGATATTTCTTTCTGAGCCTGGGAACCTCGCTCGCCTAGAGGCGAGTCTCTCTCCCGGGACAAAAGGAGTTTCCCTCGAAGACTTGGCTAGTTCTTCTTTCCGCCTCGTCGAGGGCGTCGTCGCTTAATTGACGGTGGTCGACGAGGTGGCGGTGGAGAGACGCGCGAGTCGCCAAGACGACGGCGCCGCAGCTGCAACGACGGCCGAGCCCCGAATCTCGTTGGAAGGCTCGCCTCGGGGATGCCGTCGCCCTCTTCTCTCCTTGTCCTCTCTTTCCTTGGACAGAGTCTCGCCGCCTCAACGATGCCGGAGATCCGTTCTCTGCCGTCCTTCCTCGTCTCTGACCATCTCTACGTGCTCGCCCTCACGGTGATCGGCATCGTCTCCTTCATGCTCAACTTCATGCTCGTCTTCCTCATCTTCAGTCGCAACTCGCACGACATGCATGGATATCGATGGTGCATCCTCCATCTCACGGTCTGCTCCTTCTCCTCTCCTTCTTCTTCTTCTACTTGATTCGGGTCGAGAAAGGAGCTGTCTGTCGCCCTTTGCTTGCTGCAGCTGTCCCCAATGATGCCATCGGTGGTGACAGAAGCAGCTGCCCTCACATCAAGATTACTGTCTTCAAGATTCTCTTCTCCAAACCCAAAACTATTTTCCTCTTTCTCTTTCAGGAATACCTTCAAAGAGATGAATGTTCTAGGTGTCGAATCTGCTCTTCACAGTCGTGATCTGCTTCGTGACCCAGCCTCGACCCCTCTTCCCCGCCTTCTCCACCCTCATCCTCGGTCCTTCGAGACAACTCGGTCCTCGTTGGGGCGGCTTCGTCCCTCTCGAAATCGGAATCGTTCTCATCTGCTACTCCATGGAGTCCGTGAGTCTCCCTTTCCTCTCGCATTTCCAGGTCACCTTCTGTTTCCTCTTTCGCTATGTGGAGATCGTCCGCCACGACCTCTACGAATGGGCGACTTCTTTCAAGGCGCATCTCCTCATGGCGAGCATCCTCATCCTCTCGGCCGCCTCGCAGATTTGGATCTTTGAGAAGGTGTCCTTCTCCTCTTCTCCTCACTTATTCTCCAGGCAATTCCAATAGAATCGCAGTTCGAAGGTGATCTTCGTCGTCGACCAGACCTCAATCTCTCACAACTTCACTATGTGAGAAGCTATTTTTGATAGAAGAAAAGTTGCAGTTCGGCTATTTGGCCATCGGTTACAATCCCCACGAGAATCGCTGGATCGTGTTGGCCGTCTTGGAAATGGCTGGAGGGTGGGGGTCTCCTTCATTCATTCCTTGTCTAGGAGTCTCTACTTGAACGTGATCAACCTGGCCTGCGCCTGGAGGATTCTCGTCTCCTTGAATAGAAGGCGGCAGACCATGTCGAAGGGACAACGAGCCTTGCAGATTCGAATGATGAAGGCTCTCGGGATGCAGGTGAATCTCTTCAGAGGGAAGAGGAAGGAAGATTTGAGGCGGTCTTCCCGGTGTTGCTAATTCTCGTGCCGGGCACAATCATCATTGTCATGCTCTACTCGTCTCGGAACATCGAACCTCTCAGCGAGGTGAGAGAAGAGGAAAAGAGAGAAAGAAATAGTTCTATGTTATCGCGGGAGTGTCGCATGCGATCCTGAATCCCCTAGTCAACATCTACTTCATCGACGCCTATCGAATGAGCGTGGCCAGAAGGATCTCTCGCTACGCTCTCAAGCGAAGACATGTTGTCACAGGTAAGATGGGCAAGAAAGAAATATGTTCAGTGCTGCCACCCGCTGCGGAGGATGTTCAGGCACCAGCAGTTCCCTCCTTCGAGAACAAGGACTTTCGTTAGAAGCATTGCCCAAACTAAGAGGAATTTTGGATGAAAGGACAGAGGGAAATGGAATAAAACGAGTTTATAATAGAGACGATATGGTACATGAGTAATCAATAGAGCAAGTTACTGCTGACGGCATTTCGACCTGTCCATTGATTTGGAAGGCGTCTTCGGGCTTTGTCCCTTCGAAGAAGCGGGAGACTGAGAACTCGTCTACAACTTCGGCTTCAAAAGTATAAACAGAAGACTAACGTTGGGTGAAACGACGGCGGCCATGGTCTTTTCATGCTCCATTGCCTCAGGCTTCGGCGGCGGTGGACGAAGCAGTTTGACAGCGGGATGACCGGGCTTGCCAGGAGTCTTTTCCTATAGAGACAGTGCATATGAGAGAGAACCTTACACCGCGAAGCACGCGCACTTCTTTCTCCAAAGCGGCTATCTTCTCCTGGTACTCCGCTTCGATGTTGTCCACTTGATCGCATTCCTCTTCCAGCCGAGAGTTTGTCTTTTCCAGGAAGGTGATGCGTTTCTCGAGGGCAGTGATCTTTAAGCGAATTAAGTGGTGTACACATCGTGAGTATACCATTGCATCCTTCTTCGCATGCTCTTCCTCAAGACGGAGAAGGGCAGACGCTTGCTTCTCGACCATCGATGAGTTCCTGTCATCTTCCGACGACGTTCCCATCTTCACATTCTCCAACTCACGACTAAACATTTCAAAATTGAAACATTAGAAAAAAAAACCTCAGCGTCGCGATCTCCTCTTCGAGTTTCGGTTGCGTTGAGGCAATCTCATTCAGTGAATCAAGTTGCGCCTTCAATGTCAGTTGCGCTTCTTGCTCAAGAGCCAGTTCGGCGGCAGCCTTCTGGGACGTTTCTTCGAGTAGAGCATTCAGCTTGATGACCTCCTGCTGATACTCTTCGAGTCGTATGTTGTCCGTGTCATTCTTCCTGCGCAGCTCCGCTTCCACCAGTTGAACGCTTTGGAGAGTGTTTCTAAATATTCCAGTCAACAACGGCAACATGAAAATTACCGCAGGGTCTCGAGCTCAGCATTCAACGACTCCTTGCTTGCGCGGGTCTCGTGTTCAGCAATACGCATCGCATCAAGTTCGCTTCTAAACATAGTGTTGCATATAGAGATGAATGTGGAACCGTTGCGCAGCAAGTTGAGCTTCTAGACGGACAGACTTCTCTTGCGTCTCTTCAACTTCTTTCTTCAGAGAGGACTTTTCGGCAATGGCGGCGTCAAGATCTTTCTGCACGGCGTCACACTGAGCCTCGAGAGTTGGCAAAAGCTTCGTTTTCTAAGTAATATATTGAGCTCGAGGATTAGGATGAGGTACCTCGCTGAGCTCTAAGAGTTGCTCTTTCACATTCGATAACTCCATTTCAAGTTCCTTCAGCTGCAAAAAAAAATTATACTAGCATTTTCAAGAAGAGCTCACTCGTGATTGGAGTTGCTCGGTCTCTCTCATCTTATCTTTCTTCTCAGAATCCAACGCGACGGTCAAGGCGTCGAGTTCCTGTGTTGCCCTCTTCACTTCCTCTTCCTTTGTTGCCTGAAACAAGGAATGAAAAGGATGGAGATGCCAACGAGGTCTTGAGCCAATCCTGCCTTCTCTTCATCGTAGAGATAAATCTTTTCGTTCAGTTGTTCGAACTCGTGACTAAACATTTTTGATTGAAACTCTCCGAAAGCACCTCAGAGCTGCGATCTTCTCTTCGAATTGTGGTTGATTTGCGGCAATCTCACTCATCTCTTCAAGCCTCTTCTTCAAAGTCTCCTCTTTATCTCGTGCGGCAGCCAGCTCAGCCTCAGCCTTCTGAGACGTTTCTTCGAGTAGAGCAGTCAACTTGATGACCTCCTGCTGGTATTCTTCGAGTCGTATGTTGTCTGTGTCATTCTTCCTGCGCAACTCCGCTTCAACCAGGTGAACGCTTTGGAGAGTGTTTCTAAATATTCCAGTAAACAACGGCAGCATGAAAATTACCGCAGGGTCTCGAGCTCAGCATTCAACGACTCCTTTGTTGCGCGGGTCTCGTGTTCATCAATACGCATCGCATCAAGTTCGCTTCTAAACATGGTGTTGCATATAGAGATGGATGTGGAACCGTTGCGCAGCAAGTTGACCTTCTAGACGGACAGCCTTCTCTTGCGTCTCTTCAACTTCTTTCTTCAGAGAGGACTTTTCGGCAATGGCGGCATCAAGATCTTTCTGCACGGCGTCACACTGAGCCTCGAGAGTTGGCAAAAGCTTTGTTTTCTAAGTAATATAGTGAGCTCGGGGATCAGAATGAGGTACCTCGCTGAGCTCCAAGAGTTGCTCTTTCACATTCGATAGCTCCATTTCAAGCTCCTTCAGCTGCAAAAAAAATTACATTAGCATTTCCAAGAAGAGCTCACTCGTGATTGGAGTTGCTCGGTCTCTCTCATCTTCGCTCTTTTCTCGTTTTCATACATGAAAGCGAAGCCCTCAGCATCTTGTTTGGCCTGCTCAACTTCCTTTTCCCTCGCCGCCTAAATCAACAGATAAAACGATCAAAGTTCGCACAAGGCTTTGTGCCAATTCCTCCTTGACATCATTATGGAGACGAATCTGTTCCGCGAGTTGAGCTTCCACTTCCAAAATGCGATATTTTAAGGTGAGTACTTCACTCTGATCGGCTAGTTGCTCTCCCTGCACAAGCATGGTCGAAGAGATATTGCAAACCTTCTGTGAACGAAGATTCTGCAGTTCCTTTTCGAGCTCAAGCATCTCACGAGTTCGCTCCTGCAGTTCAGCTTCCAATTGTGCAGAGCGCTTCTTTTCGTCCAAGTAGGAGGTCCACATGACACGATGCTCATTCTCGATGAAGGACTCCAGCTCAAGGCTAAAGCAAAGAACATTTATCAAAGAAACTAGTGCCAAACCGTTCGCGATCATAACCGGGCGTTCCTTCCACCGTCTCGTTGATTGGCGTAAGTGGCGAGGGTTCAGGCACAGCAATAGCTGAGCTGCGACGCATGATGTTCATTGTGTCATCCAAGTTGTCATCATAGCGCGTTGGCGGAGAATTATCCGAACCTGAACTTTCACAAAGAAGAAGTGAATAGCGAACCTGATGGCTGAGGTCCATCAAGAAGCAGGCCTATGAAGGCGCTACTATCAGGAAGTACGAGAGAAGTGTTTGTAGACATGCTTTCGTCTTCAGCTTTGTCCAATGTTTCCTTCTCTACTTCTAATTTCTCGCCTGCGTTGCTGATGAAGCTCTGTTCCTTCGTTTGACAGTCCGTGCCGCACAGCTCATCGAACGAGGTCTTTTCAGGAGACGACGACTTGGCACCGACGACCTCGTGTGACAAAATCGCCGCTCCCGTGTCCGAATTGCTCGTGAGAGTCGTATCAGCAGCATCTTCGACAACGTCGAGCAATCCCTTCGATCCGTTGAGCTCCTCGAATAGCGACTTCGGGGCAAAGGAAGTTTCCAACGCGGTGTTGATGCTGACATCCTTGGCGGCCATCTCCTCTTGATCCTCGATGTTAGAAGCGGCAGTTGTCTCGAGAAGGGTTGCCTCCAGGTTGGGGTCAATTGTCTGAGCTTCCTTCATCTGTCCTTCCATAACTTCCGCTCCGACATTGTTCGGCGTTTCAACGGCCGTTGTCTCCAGATCCTCGTCCTCATTTGGCTTTCCAATGTCCGTCTGAGTTGAATCAAGAAGCGTCACTTCGAGGCTGCGATCCACATTCTCGGCACGCTTGAACGATCCATTAAACGAGTTGTCCTTGACATGACTTGGAGTTTCGACGGCCGTCGTCTCGAGAGCATCTTCTTCATCACAAGTTTTCTCGAATTCCGCTTGAGTAGAATCGAGGAGTGTCGCTTCGAGATTGGGATCAATGACGTCCAGATTCTTGTTCGTTGCTTCTTGAGCCATCGTACTGTCCACAATGTTGCATCCTCCATCTTCCTCCAGCAATCCCTTCTCCTGTCCTTCGACAAGACTGGCGAGGGTGGAATCCAGCTGTGTGGCTTCGAGGTTCGGATCTGCCGTGTGCCGTGTTTCCGGACTCGAAGTGAAGATCTCCTCCATGCAGATGGATTCGAGAACGGGATTGTTGCTGTCCGACAAGGGGCGAATCTGCAAGTTACAAAGTTCGTGAAACAACAAAGAGATGCCGACCTTGCGCGGTATGCGCGAACTGGGAGAGGCAGCCGAGAACGGCGACTCGAGCGACACGCGCTTCAAGTCCGAGACTCGCTTCTGTGGTGTTTCTCTTCCACTTCTTTCTGCGTTCTCCACATCGTCGACATTCGGCGATTCCATTCTGAAATGCTGACACTATTACATCGACACATTTGAAAAGCAGCGACACATTTGATTTCGTGACTATTCCTAAAGAACTAAAAAGCTGCAACTGTTGCAAGTCATTCAGTGGTACGATGCTTAACGCGCAAAAACTAAACTGCAGATAGGCAAAGAAAAAAGGAAAAGCGGGATGGGGAAATGGCAGCTGGGGATTTTTGACGTCTGGCAAAGGGCGATGAGTCCTAATCAACCCAACAAAGCACGTAAACAACGATGAAACAACGAGCGAAAGTGAACGTAGCAGAATCTCGTCGGCTGCTGTCGGACTCCCAATTCAAACTAAATTTTCCCGCCATTTCCAGCCACATATTTTTTGCGCGCTCGCGACAAATTTTGCTCGCGCGAGCGCTTTGCTTCAAATCTTCATTTCTTCAACACTAAACTTCGATTGTGGTTTTCGTAGACTTCGTCAGTGTTAGGGCATGTCATCCTACCCAAATCTAGCAAGAAGAACCGCTAGCTTGATCTCATATCTCTGTGAAGAAAGCGTTCAATTGACACTAGCACAAATTCTCACTTCGCTTTCCTTTCGCCTTCGCCCTCAAAAGTGCAACACTGTTGTCATTTCAGCAGCCACGATGAGCGGCGTTGGAGCAAAAAAGAAGCTTCGTGGCATCTCATCGAGCGCTATCTTACGGCCCGAAGATGTGGCGATTCGTCCAAAGCCCCCACTGAACGCTGCAAAGAGACCACTTGCAAAGGTGAGCCACTAGATGAAGGATGACGCCTCAGCAGGGACCACTGTCAGTCTCCACTCCTAGTCTCTCCCTCAAGAAGCCTCGCATTGAGGAGACCCTCGGCTTCGGAGCTTCTACTTCCTCAGGAGTCGGCGGTCTTTCTTCATCTTCCCTCACCAACCCTGCAGTTGCAGCTTCCACAGTGCCCGCCCAACTGCCGCGTCCCACCATCGACGACACGACCTGGAGGGAATTCTGCAACAAGACTCCTTGTCATCTGGCCACCTTCGAAGAGACGCTCAAGGAAAGCGTCGAGAAGGAGAAGTTCAACAAGGTGAGGTCTCCCTCATACTCTCAGAGTGCAGGTCGCCCGCTATTTATGCGCGGGCATTCGGAGTTTCTTCGACAAACGCACCGATTCCAATCGCTTCGCCTTCGAAGCGTCGACAGTCTCGTTGATGGCAAGGACGTTGAAGGAGAATCCGGGCAAGATCTCGAATCATCATCTGCAGAAGGCTTTCGTCGTCCTTCTCGCTTCATCCAAAGGTGTCGCTGTCTCCAAGCAGGTACGCCCTCCTCTCCTCTCGAGTGATTGCAGGCTCTCGTCGTGAGTCTTCTCGAGTCGCTCGTCATGGACTTGCCCACCTGGGACTCTTCCCTCATCGCGGCTCTAGTCGCCGACTCCCTCGGAGACCGTGTCTGGGTGGACAAGCCTCATTCTCTTAATCTTGTGAGTTGGAGCTGAAGAAGAAGAAGTTGAAGGTTCGTCACATTCTTCGTCCTTTCGGCACTCGCCAGCCCACAGCGGCTCTCTACGCGGCGACTCAATGTGAACTTCAATTCTACGATCGTGGCCTCACCCTCGTTCGTTCTCTCACTTCTAAGTAGTTCTTCAGGATACTCCAAATCATTTTTCTCAGCTGTCGGAGGAGCCGGCACAACTAGAGGCGTGCGCCTTGAAATGGCTGCGTCAAGGCTGGGAGACGAAGGGCGACGCGCCTCCACGCAATCTTCTTAAGACGATGTGTCTCCTCGTGGGCCATCCCGAGGTCTCTCCCCCTCTCCCGTCTAGTCTTCCCAGGTCCGTCTCAACGCAGCTCGTCGTCTCGACAATTGGCTGCAGAACGCCAAGCTGCAACGTCTCGCTCTTGAACTCTTCCTCTTCGTCGGCTGCAACATCGGCTGTGCCGCGACGGACTCGGTCGAGAACGAGACCCTCGAATGTCTTCTTCGGATGAGAGCCCTCAAGAGCAAGCAGGTGAGGTGTCTTCTCGAGGAAGGAGTCAAGTCCTTTCGAGGTCGGGAATGTGTGGGCGGTGGCCTTGCGGGAATTGTCGCAAGACGAGGAGAACGTGCGAGCTCTCATCCACATGACTCTGAAGAATGAGATCGGTCCTCAACAGACTCGCTTCGTCGCCAATCTCCCCACCCTCAACACGCTCTTCTCGTTGATCCCCCGAGTGGCGACTTCCGTGAGTGCCTTCCCCCTCCTCCAGTCTCAGGTCTTGGCCACCGAGATGGCGCAGCTCTGCGAGTGGCGGGCCGAGGAGACTCCGAGAGTCGTGCGTCTCTTCCTTCGAGAGTTCGTTCGTTCTTTCATCAAGGCGGACTTCGCCTTCGCTCGCTTCGCCGGCGCCTTCCTCGACTCCTTCCTCGGACTTGAAAAGAAAGAAGTCGTCCCTGTAAGTGAGAGGAGATCTCTTTCAAAACTTGCAGCCCCACATCTCGACCCTCATCGTCGACATGTGCACCATGCTTCCCCTCGTGGCCATCACTCCCGCCACGAAGGACGCCTTCCAACAAAGACGGGCTGCCCCTTCTCCCTCCAACGACCCCGCCGTGAACCGTTTCCGTGCCGAGGCGACCGAGTACCTTGAGGTGGTCCTTCGATGGGTCGCCCGGGCTCGGTTTCTCTTCGCTGACAAGCACAATTACACAGACTCCACCTACAAACTCCTCTTCCTCAAACAGGTCACCTCTCCTCCAACAATCTCATCTTTTGATAGAGCGAGAGTTCCGATGGCTGGCCTTCTGACACGGAGTTGGCCTTTTCCCAGAAGATCCTGGCCGAGACGCCTCTTTCGGAGGGAGTCCTGAAGGCAGTTCTCGACGAGAGCTTCGTCCGCGAGATGCTCCCCGTGGACTCGCTGGATCTCCTCGATCTCCTCACTAGAAGAGCCGCCACTAATCGTCATCCTGCTGGTTCGTCCAATTCCTCGAAGAGAGTTTTCAGAATTCGGTCTTCCCCTAGTGAATCTGTCGAGTGAGGCGGTGATTGACCGTATCCTGGAAGTGACCAAGTTCCTCCCCTCGAACATCCACGAACTCCATCTTCGAGAGTAAGAGGAGGAAGAAGAAGAAAGAAAAGCTTGCAGGGACGAGTACATCTCTCTCGCCGTCGAGTCTCATTACTACAAAGCCTGGCTTCTCGTCGTCCTCTGGACTTGTATTGGTGCGAATGGAGAACCACGGTCGGGACTTGAACTGAGTCAAGTGGTCGAGGAGTATCCCACTCTTCGCATGTTCCTTCTCATGATTCTCACTCAGTAAGACGCCATCCTCCCTCTCAACTCTCTTCTTCAGCGACTTCACTTTCCCGTTGTTCATCGATGGCCGTTCCGCCAGTGAAGTGGGCGCCGAGGAGGAGACGAGTCGAGAGGAATTCCGTCGTTCCGTCGTGGAGTACGAGTCGAAGCTTGCTGGACAGACACTCAGCGAAGAGACCTCGCGTCTCCTCACCCTCATGTGTCCTTTCGATCCCAAGTAAATCTCCTTCATCTTCTCTATTCTTCATTCTTCAGAGGGAAACCCCACCGTCCACCTGACGAGACCCTCGTGTCTCTGTCCAGATTGGCTAACGACTTCAAGCTTGGCGCGGCCCTCTGTCGCAGTCGCAACCCGGATCTCCTGTCGAAGGTGGCTGCGGAACGTGGCCCGGCGTGGGTGCTCTCCTCGGTGCGCGAGCTCCTGCTGCTCTCCCCCTCCGAGGTCTCCTCCATGCCGACGACTGTTCTCAGCGAGCTTCTCCTCCAACATCTCAAAGCAGAAAGCGACTCGAAGATTGGCGCCGATCTTGTCATTATCGTAAATCTCTCTTCAAGCAGAATACTCTTTTTCTCAGATCGTGTCGACTCTCCGAGACTCGCTGTCCAAGTCGGAGTCTTCCCTCATGCATCTCCTTCTTCGACTCGGCGCCTCCTCCATCCGAGAGAGGGACGCCGCTGCTCACGCACTCAACCTTCTCTTCTCAGTCAGTTCAAGTTCCTTTACAAATTCTCGCAGACGGAGGACTGGCAACGTTCGGTGGCTCTGGGACGGGTTCCCGCCTCGACGGTCTTCGAGCTGTCGAAGCTGCGATCTCTGGAGAACTTCCAAGAACTTCGTCCCCGAGTCTGTTCCATCGTCGCTTCTGCCTGCGCCTCGGAGACGACGGCGGCACGTCTCGGACACTATCTCGACTTCCTCCACGAGAATCTCGTCGACGAACATCTTCACTCGGTTCGTCTTCTTCATTTCTTTCATGGTCTTGTGTGCAGACAGCGAGTCGTCTCTCCCTTCTCGTGGGCCGTGCAGACACAGCTCCCGAAGTTCTTTCCAAGTTGCTCGTCTTCTACTCCAAGTACATGGACAGAGCCCTTCCATGGCCGAAGACTTTGGAAGGTTCGGAGGAGAACGTGGCGTCTCCTCGTTGTGTGCACGTGCATCTCTCGTCGGGGAAAGTGGCGATGGCCTCGGATGCCCTGGCAGCTGTCATGAAGCTTCTCTGTCATGGAGGACATCCTCAAGGCGAAGACGCGACAGGAAAAGCAGCCAGAGAGAAACTCCTCGACCAGTGGTTCCCCCTTCAAGGCTCGCGACCCATTGTCCAAGATGAAGAGGGCAATCCAGTTCGCTTGCTTTCTCTTGCTTCATTTCCTTCTCTAGGTGGAGATTCTTCCCGAGAGTCTGAAGGTGAAGATGCTCTGCACAAACGAGGAACGCATTGTGAAGGTCGCCCTCGAGGGTCTCACGCCGTCCAAGGCGCTCGACTTGATCCACAGCTTCGGACTGACGTCCTTCAGTGCTTCGAGACTCCTCTCGGTAAGAGGAAGACGAAGGAAGGAGGTCTCAGATGTTAGACGAGGTGGAAGAGATGGATGTGTGGAAGGCGAGTCGAGTCGTCTCCTTCGTGCGAGCTTATCGCTGTGCCGGTTCGACGGGCGGAGAACGTTTTCTCGAGAAACTAGAAGCGAAGAAGTCGAACACGAAGATGGAAGTGGATGAAGATGTGCAAGTTATCTGGCAACCGCCACCCCAACTTGAAGCCGCTCCAGTCTCTCCTCAAACCACAGAGAAGAGCGAGGAGGAGCTGACTCCAGCCAAGGTGAGGGAAGACTGAGAAGGGGCGAGGTTGCAGATTAAAATTGTCCTCAAAGACACTCTGAGGGCGGCATCAACATCGACGACGTCCTTCCGTCTTCGTCCCTCAATTCTAAAAGAAATCGTGGCGGAAGAGAAGAGCGCCGCCGTCACTCTCGACTTCCTCGAGTCAAACATCAAGGCAAGCAGAAGCTGTGAGAATAAGGCCTTCAGTTTTTCATCGACCATGCGTCCGCCTTCCAACACATTCTCCTCGCTTTGAACGCCGCCGCCGACGCAGTGAGTCTCTCTTCTCGTCTTTCAAGTCTCCTTTAGCACGAGACAATAAGCAAGCGCCTGGGCGAGCTCTCGGCGCGTGTCATCAAAAGTGCTGGCGGCCCTCCTTCGGTCCGAGGCTTCCTAGAGAAGTTCGCCCACGGCCAGACCGCCTCACAGACGACGCAAGCGGAACTGCCCAAGGACGCCGACGGCATCGTGGAAGAGCTCGCAGGAACAGACTTGAAGGACGAAAGACGACGAGCTCGGTGAGAGAAGAACTCGGAAGAGACACTTGCAGACTCATCTCGGCCCTCTTGAAAGAGCGTCCCGAAGTGGTGGATGTGACTGCTTCTTGGAAGACCTTCCAGCAGCAGGTGACAGCCATCCTTCGAGAGCGCGAGACGCTCTTCGAACTCGTGAGGGAACTCTTGGTGAGTGCGGCGCCGTCAACCCTCTGCGCCGTCTTCCAAGTCATCACCGACCTCGACCCTTCAAACAAAGAGTAAGAGATGGAGAGAGAAGAGTTGTCAGTGTGTGGCCGAAGAGTGTGAGGGCCGTGCTCTCGGATTGCATCGTCAAGGGCTTCGTCAGAGACGAACGTCGTCCCCGACTCAACGCCGTCTGCGCGTGGCTCTACGAGGCGATCGTCCGTCTACCTAACGAACACGAATCTCTCCTCGAAGTGGGTTACTTCTTCTCTCTTACTCCCTCTTTACAGACAGTCGACGCCCTCGTCGCCTCAGCCGGCATCGACTCCATCGTGTTTCTCGTGGAGAAATGCGCCTCGGCGTCGCACTCCCTCGTCAGGGCCGATGCAAGGCAGACCTGCAAGAAGTTCCTCGACGCACTTCTTCATAAATATCCTTGTGAGTGTCCTCAGCAAGAGGAAGATGGCGAAGCAGGCGTAAGTGTGGACGAAAGATCTTGGCGTGTGAGGATCACGGGAGTTCGTTGGACTCTAGAGGACGCGGACGCTCGGACGACGCGTCTTCTGGGACGTGTCTTCGAGCCCGATTGCACTTCGGACTGTCTCTGCGCCCTTGACGAGCTCTTGGAACTCCTCTCCTCTCATCCCTCCCTCGTCCTCAGGTCTTTCTAGCAACTCGAAGACGTTCTCTTGCAGACAGCTACCGCTTCTCTCTCGTTACCTAAGTGGTCTATCTTCTCTGCCATCAAGTATAATGAAAGAAGAGTCGACGAGAGCCGCTGCCAGCTTTGGAGTGAGTTCCCCTTCATTCTGAGGAGACGCATTTAGATCAAAGCGATCAAATGTCTTCTTACGTGTGTGGAAGAGACAGACGTCGTCTACTTGAACTACTCTCTCAACGCCCTCATTCAGTTCCTCGAGGTATTCATCCCTTTCTTGTTCATCTCCCCAACTTGCAGGTGCACGCGCCCGACACGAAGTACAGGACGGAGCTGTGGACGAAGCTCGTCTATCTTCTCTCGGACTATACCACAAGTCGCCAGCAAGATGCAAAAGCATTCGCTGACGAACGCAGTGTGGACGACGTCGTCGACAGCGTCGACGTGCCACCCGGAGACGCAGAGCTCACGGCGGCTTTGTCCACAATCAGAGTGCTGATGCTCTCGCGACCCGCTCAAGAACAAATTGCATAGAAGCAATCTCTCCCACTACCGGTCTCAAGCATTCTAATTTGTTCCTCTCTCTGGTCTATAAACTGTGATCAACCGTTCACCCATTGCTATTTTAAAGAAATCAAATCTCTTCCTACATACACTCGTCACCTTCCCGAGAGACCACTGAAGATGGCATCGTGATGCATGTTAGTGCAGACTAACGATTCACTCGTCAAGGTGAAAGCTTCTATTGACAATTTCAGCAACTCTCGCTAAGGAAAGAATTCAGAAGGATGACAAACTTCTCCCCGCTTATCTGAAGAGAACTTGATCAACTTGGGTTTATTCGGATAGTTTACAAGAAACAACAATAAGGAGAAAGATCTGATGTTTGGGAAGTAGGACTCCTTTCACTGGCAGGTGCCACCGACCTGTTCCTGGTACACCTCAATGACGTCGTCTTCCTCCATGCCGAGGGACTTGGGCGTGTCTGAGTCGTTGAGGCGTCGACCGTCAAAGAGGAAACGCAGAGACGTCGGGTTAGAGCCCACACGATCCGCGTAGCTCTTCTTCATCTTCTGCATCGTCGTGCCCATCTTCACACGAAAGTGCACCTCGTTCGAGTCTTGACCAACCACCTGAAACCAGGAGTATGGACCAAGCAAAAATCCGCGAATCTTCAATTTGATGTAGTCTTGTGGGGCCGTAGCCTCACCCTCCGTGTTGGCCGTCTCCTCTGCCATAATTTACGCCTTGGTGAACGACGAACGCTTCTGTAAAAGCACTTATTTAGCGAAAACTGAAGAGATGAAAACTGAAGAGAACCAAAGAATAGAGCATCTCAAACAAGAAGTACACAAGCCAGAAAGATGGCCACCATCGCACAAGAAAATACAACAATTTGCATGCAAAGCAGCGATAAAAGAAAGTGAAAATTGGCTGCGTATCTTAAACTGCAAATCATTTGTTTCGTTGTCAGATCAAAAAAGGGCAAAATATTCACTTTTTCTTTTGTTCTTAAGAATAAAAAAAAACTCAAATTGAGATGCCCGTTGTGTTGTTTTTGTTACCAAAGGTGCTGGTAAATCGTTGAGACGACGAAATGTTGCAGATTAAAGATGCCGTCGTTTGCGAAGATGGAAGTGGATGAGAAGCAGCCAATTTGGCAGTCTCCACCCATCCTGGCACCACTTCCACCTGCTCCGGCGGAGAAGCGCGAAGAAGAGCTGACGAAAGCGAGTGTATTCCGTTGTCTCGCTTCTTTAGTTGTTCTAGATGCGTCGAGAGCTGAGAGAAACAATGGCCGCGGCCGTGAAAGGCGCGCCGTTTCGCCTTCGGCCTTTCATCCTGCAGCAAATTGTGACGAACGAGCCTATTGCCGGCGTCCTCATAGATTTCGTCGAATCAAACGTCAAATTCTGTGAGTGACATTAAGTTCTGGACGTGCGACGTTTAGTCCTCGACAATCCGTTTGCCTTTCACCATGTGCTCCTCGTGCTCAATGCTGCTACAAACTCAGTAAGCCGAGTTATGCTTTTGTTTTGATCTATTTTAGTTTGAATCTATCTCTGAACTGCTTGGAAGTCTCTCTGCCCGAATTATCAAGAGCGCGATATATCCTCAACTTGTGGGTGGTTTTCTGAAAAAGTTTGCCGCAATAAAGACGGCATCTCGGGCAGCTGCTGTCAAGCTCCCCTCAGATGCGGACTCAGCTGTTGAAGCCTTAGCGTCGCTTGACGAGAAGGACTATCAAATGCGCACTTGGTAATCATTTCTCTGCCTTGTTCAGACACTTCGCAGCTTAATTTCCACAATTTCGAAGTTTCGCCCTGAGATCGTTGATATTGGTGCATCTTGGGAAATCTTTTCACAACAGGTAAGCGGGCTTCCACGTAGGAATTTTAAGGTTCTTGCTGTATTTCGCGACAAAGTGAATCTGATTGACTTGGTGGACACTATGCTCATGCGTGCATCGTCAACGACTGTCTGTGCGGTCTTTCAAGTCGTAACAGATCAAAGCTGTGCCAGCAAGACGTGAGTTGATTTCTTCGGTGAATGCCTTATGTCTTCTACAGCATATCACGGAAGTCGGTGCTTATTCTTATTTCACACTGCATTCAAAAGGGTTACCTCAATTCGGAGAGAAAAGAACGCCTAAACTTTACTTCTTTGTGGATCGTTCAAGCAGTCAGCTCGCTGCCTCACGAACACGGATTCATTCTCGAGGTACAAGACGATCTGCTTGTGACACTCTTTTAGGCCTTAGAGAAGTGGGTTGCGCTTGCTGGTATCTCTGTCGCTGTCAGCTTCGTGGATGCTTGTGCAAAAGGCGTTACTTCCATGGGACTTCACGATGAACGAATTGCTTGTCATTCCTTTCTCAAACTCTTCCTTTCAAAATATCCATGTAAGTATATCTAGTCTCAAAAGCAAATTTATCCTTTCAGGTATTCAAGTTAACCTTGAAAGGCGCAAAATTCATGTCAATGGCGTTCATTGGAAGACGGATGAGGTGGATACGTGGACGACAAGATTGCTTAGACGCGTCTTCGAACCTCGAAGTTTCTCTGAATGTCTTTATGCTCGAGATCCTCTTCTCGAACTTCTAGCTACGAATACTCTTCTTATTCGCAGGTTTCATTTTGCTCTTTTGATGGCGACGACGAAGTCTTAGACAACTACCACTTATTGCACGATATATGACTGGCTTATCTTCAAGGCGTATGGGTATTTTTCGTGAGGATTGTGTCACGGAAGCCATCGATTTTGCCGTTAGTCTCCGGTTCTTCCCATTTTGTTCGTTCAGATTAAAGTGATCCGAAAGTTGCTACCAGATATCGAGCTTGCTGAGGTGGAACATGTGAACGGAGCTATTGGTGCTCTCATGGAGTTTTTCGAGGTTTTCCTAATCTTTTCTCTGGAAATAGACTTGCAGGTTGTGCCTGCTGAGAGCCGCTTCAAGGCGGTGCTGTGGAGGAAGATCGTCAATCTTATAGTCGACTACTCGATTGAATGTGAAGGTGGAGCAATCGCCCTCGCGACAAGCCACCGTCTCGCCGAGTTCCTCGACAATGCCAACGTGCCATCAGGAGATGCGAGTGTCGCTGGACTCGTCGCCAACATCCGAGTGCATCTTCTTGGCCCTTTGATGGACAGCTCTTGAAGTGTTTTCTGTTATTGTTATTCGTGACAAATAAAGTTGAATCTAATCCAAAGAAGTTTTTGTTTTGAATTAGCATGCGTATGAATGAACATTTGGCTAATTGTTGAGACGCGGGACGGGCGATGTCTTCGGACGAGAGCGACTCCCTTCTACCGGCTCCCAAATGTGAGTGTTGTCAAGAGAAGGAACGAGGAGCACAGGCACAATCTCGCTCGTCTGGCGTAATGTCCGAGTGCATGTGCATCCGAAGCGACGTTGGTGTCGGCGAGGCGCTGCCGAGGGTCGTCTTCTCCTTGATGGTTCGGAGACTTCCATGGAGAAAATCTCGCAGGCATCAATGGATGCGCTATGCCCGGGCAACTCGTTGCTCTGATGGGAGCGAGGTATCTTCCTTCAACGATTCAGAAGACATTGCAGTGGCGCTGGCAAGACCACTCTCCTCAACACTCTGCTACAACGAAATCTGAAAGGTGAAGAGGGAAGAGAAGGGGAGAAGAGAGATAGGCCTCGACGTGGAGGGCGACGTCCTCTTCAATGGCCACGCCCTCGGACGTCGTGTCACGTCGGTGTCGGCCTACGTCCAGCAAGAGGACATCTTCGTCGGCTCTCTAACTGTATTGCCAGAGAGAAGAAGGAGAGAGGTCCCAGATCGGAGAGCATCTCTGGGTGCAGGCGCAGCTACGTCTCCCCTCTTCTCTGAGTCGTGCGGCGAAGAGAGAGCGTGTGGAGGAGGTGCTGGCCACGATGCTTCTCAAGAACTGCGAGAACTCGCGCATTGGAGTGCCTGGAATCAAGAAAGGAATCTCGGGTCAGTGAAGGGGAGGAGGAAGAGAGGACGACAGGCGGAGAGATGAAGCGTCTCGCTTTCGCCACGGAGCTTCTCACCGACCCGCCGCTCTTCTTCTGCGACGAGCCGACGACGGGCCTCGACTCGCACATGGCCTTCCAGATAGTGAAGAGTCTCGAGGAACTCGCGATTCGCCAGCGGAAGACCATCATCTGCACCATCCACCAGCCCGCCTCCGAGATCTTCGAGTGCTTCGACAAGGTGTCCCTCTCCCCCCAAGAATACTTCTCCCTCAGACAAACGGGCGGATAATCAATAATGTCTAGCCGACGTTGGCCCGATTTTACCTATGCCAACGTCGGCCCAACGTCCGATGTTTTCTAGGTAAAAACGGGCCAACGTCGGCTAGACATTCTTGATTATCCGCCCGTTTGTCTGAGCAGATCGTCTTCCTGGCCGGGGGGCGAGTGGCCTTTGACGGATCGCCTCCCGAGGCGGTGACATTCTTCGCCGGCTGCGGACATCCGATCCCCGACCACTCGAACCCGGCAGACCATTACATCCAGATCCTCGCCGTCGACCCCGTCGACCCCGAAGGAAGTCGCGCCAGGGCCGCCGCTGTTGCCGACCAAGTATCATTCGTCATTCGGAAGTGTTCTTTTGAGTTCGAGAAGTCGAAGTTGGCAACTCGTCTGGCCCGTGACATGCAGCTTCATTCGCTGAAGAGAGACTTGGAGGGACGCGCCCTCGCCTCGCAGCTACTCCTCGTCTTCGCTCTCTTGCAGCGCTACTTCAAGGTAATCTCGTCTCGTCTCTCAAGCTGAGCAGGACAACATCCGAAACAAGTCTCTCATCGTGGCGAAATTCGTCCAGAAAGCTTTTATGGGTCTGCTACTAATCCACTCTTTCCAATCTCTAGTCACAGCGAATTTCTCGTACTCTTCTTTTCAGGCTTCTTCCTCGGCTTCCTCTACTTCCAGACGCCCGTCGACCAGGTTCCTCTTCCTCGTCTCAAGACACCTCACTCCAGGACGGACTCAACAACGTGAAGGGCGCCCTCTTCTACTACATCTCAGAGCTCACATATGCGACAGTCTTCGGCATTCAAGTATCAGCATCTTCTCTTCGAGAGTTTCAGATGTACATGCCGATCGACTTTCCTCTCGTAGCCCGCGAGCACAACGACGGCATCTACCCCGTTCTCAGCTACTATATCGCTCGAGTACTTTCTAGGCGAGAAGAAGAAGAAGTGGCAGATCCTCTCTTACATGCCCATCTTCTCGGTGGACGGCATGGTGATGGTGTCCGTGTCCTACTTCATCGTCGGTCTCACGCCGCGCAACTATCCCACCACTCTCCTCACTTGTCTCGTCATCGAGGCTTGCACCGCGTGTCTCGGCGTCGCCGTCTCTGCTGTAAGTCTTCAAGAAGAAGTGCTGAAGGAGCAGGTGGCGCCGTCCTACTCGGTGGCGATCTCGATCACGGGCCCTCTCCTCACCATCTTCTCCCTCACAGGAGGTCTCTACACGAATGTGGAGGAGATGCCCGGCTGGATCAGCTGGGTCCAGTATCTCTCCTGGTTTCCTTTCTCTTCTCTTCTTCAAAAGATTTCAGGTTTCGTTATGGCTACGAGGCGCTCATCGTCGATCACATGCAGGCTGAGAGGTAGAAAAGAGAATAAATAGAGGTCTTAGATACGAGCACATTCCATGCACTCGGGACACCCATGGAATAGCGAAAGAGGCGGCGAGTGGTCTCAATTGTCTCCATTCGGGCAAGGAAGTCATCCGACAACTCAACTTCCACCCCGCCAACCAGTGGTTCAACATCGGCGCCATGGTCTCATTTCTATCTTACAATGTCCACCACTCAGCTCTTCTACGTGATCATCGTCTACGCGATTGGCTATGTGGGTCTCGTCTTCAGGGCGCGTCGAGCTCGCTAGCCTCCTTCGCTAGCCAGTCTATGTGAAACGAATAAATATGCGCTCAAAGCAAGTTCAATGCTTTATCTCAAAGTCAACAAGAAACAACGAAAGAGACTAGAAGTCGATCTCAACACAAGAATCGTCAAGGAGATCGGGAACAAGCTCGATGGCCTTCTTGAGAAGTGTGTTCTGCGTCACGAGCGAGAGGCGATTGAAGATCTCCGACATCATGAACGTCTTGATCTTCGGGAAAGCGTCGAACTTCTTAAGATTTGCCGACTGAAAAAAAAAGTCTGAAGAAGCTTAATACAAACCAGAAGATCAGGGAGAGAATAGTGATCTGCCAGGTAGGTTTTCTCTTCATGGCCGATGGTCGACGAGTTAAGAAGGAAACGCTCGCACTCATTGGTCACCACCTTGAACTCGAAGCTGGCGGCCAGCTTCAGGAGCGGACGCACCGAGCCAGCTGAAGAATGAGAGGATGAGTGAAAAAAACGCACCATTCACGGCCTTACGAGATGGATAGATAACGTGAAGAAGCTCCACGAATTCTGCAGCCGAGATTTCGTTGAGATAAACCATCTGAATGTAAACATTTAACAGTTGAAAAAGAAGAACCTCGTTTTTTTCCACAAAGAAGATTGTGTAGAAGTAGTCCGAGTGCAAGGCCAAATACTGAAAGTTGAGAGTGACAAGAAAGAAAAACGAACAGCCTTGTTGACATGAAGAGTCTTGTCTTCCACCTGGAGTCTGGCATCCGTGCGATCTGAAGATTTCTCAAAGTCGAAGACCAACGGTTTCCTGAAGAAATAGCTGAAAACGCGTGAACTAACTTGACACCGACAAGTTCCCACACGATCACGTGCACTTCAACGACAATTGCATCTTCCTTGATAAAGCCGGCATTCGGATCAAGAATCGTTTCAAGACACTCCAAGTGACGACCCCAAGAAGTCACATTGCTGTTGAAATCACAGCTTGGCGCCTAAAACCATTTCGAGAAAAGAAAGGGCCAACAAACGAAGTGAGTGACCTCCTTGCCACTGTTCTCGTTAAGGAGACGAAACTTCAAGTCTGCCTTGCACCTCCAAACTGTCGAGTCTCTGAAGAGTCTCCCGTTATTAGTTAGAGCGACATACCCCATGTCATTGCAGACGGCGAAGATGCCCAATTTCCTCTCTCCTTGAGTGCGAGCCGAGCGCTCAAAATTGACGCGGAGCATCCTTAAAACGACAACTTGAAAGGATGAATGAGAACGAACCAAGGTAGGCCTCCAATCGTTTGTTGCGGGCTCTCTAGAGGCTGAAGAGTTGAAATCTTCTTCGCCACAAAGCGCATGGTGCCTTCGTCAATCTTCGGACCTGGAACAGCATTCAAAAAGTTGTCACGAATACCGGATGTCATTTGAGCCTTCGAAGTAGGCATCGTCCTTTTGGCCAGATCGATATCAGGCTGGGGCATCCTCCTCTTCGACGAGACACCTCCAAAAAGACTCATTTGGGTTCTTTTGCCGAAAGTCTAAAACAAAAAGATCAAAAACCATGTATTGACGATAACGAACGCCACGGCGAGTCGCGCAAGGCAAATTAGTTCGGTCCGATGGGAGACGCGAAATCGGCGTGCCTAAATTCCCGCAAAATCCGCGGGAATTTAGCGATAATTCCCGCGGACTTTCTTGATGCTTCTTCCACTACCAATTTCACTGTACGGAGAAACAAACACGCCTACGAGCAAATTTCGCACCTCGACGCTGTCTCCCATTGGACCGAACATTTTGACTCGCCGTGACGCACTTCAACGAACAAACAAAAACAATGGCGCGCTCTCTCTCCCGTTTTTTGATTTGCTCGTTGATCTACTTCGTAGGTCAAATCTGCCAATCGTAGTGAAAGGGGAGAGGAGCAGTCATTGTTTTCGTTGTTGGTCGTAGTGCGTGGCCGTTCTCGTGAGCTTCATCATGTCTGGTCGTGGCAAGAACCTCAAGGCGAAGGCGAAGGTCACGAAGTCGCGCTCTTCGCGTGCTGGTCTGACGTTCCCCGTCGGACGCGTTCACCGT
>JAQIXL010001071.1:0-21152 GCA_034700245.1 Poikilolaimus oxycercus
TAACAACTACTCGGTCAAAATGGCTCTGAAAACCGAGTACCGAGTACCGAGTAATTTTTGCTCAAAACACCCGAGTATGCCGAGTATCGAGTACCGAGTACCGAGTACCCGCACAGCCCTGATGCGACATGAACGAAAATCTCCCTTCTCCCTCTCTCTGGTCTCCCTTCTTGTGGAACACTCGAACATGAGATGCGAGCAGGCGAGATCGGCGAAGAGGAACCGCCCGCCTATTCCATACCTCTTTCGGCTTGGAAATAGCGGTTCGACTGGGCCTGGTGAGATTGCTCGTCTTGGCTTTGGCAACAGAAGACTCCCTCGCTGGTGTTGACTTTAGATCCACGTTTCGAGCCTGAAACAACATTGTTTGAGATGCTTTTCGACGTGTCGCACGTACCAATTGAGGTGAGCTCTTTACAATTGTAGGCTCCGTGGTTGGCTTTTTCTCTTTCCCACCAAACAGCTTTAATTTAAGCATTTTCGATTGAGGCTCAGTGGCTGGAGCTGCAAAAATTTCCTTGACAGAAAGGAACTGATGACAGACTTTGTTCTCTGGAAGTCGGCAGAGAGGAGGTGGGAGGCGGGATGGGAATCCCCGACTTGGCCACTCCACGAGACACTGTCGTCGAAGGATTCCTCGTTGGAGGTGATGGCCCCTGAGCCTTGGCGTCTCTCTTCAGATCATTTACAGCAATTGAGCGAGTGGAAGAAATGGAGGCGTAAGAAGAAGTGGAGGCTGTTGAGCTGATCACCGTTGGCGATGTTCGCGGACCAGCATTGTTGTTGTTGATGGTGTTCGCACTGTAACAAAAATTATTACGTCGTACCAATACGTTGAGAAACAGTTCCCGATCTTCGACATACTGATTTGGTGCAATAGTTCAGCAGAAAGTTTCAACATCGAAACAGCAGTGTGCCTACCTCGCTTTGGGCGGTTGCAGCCGACTCGTGGCGGTGGAGGTTGGAGGTCGGAGGGAACGTGAAAGGGATGGACTCGCAACAACAGGTGGCGGTCGGCAAGGTGACACCGATGCAGCTTTGATTTCTGTAAAGATTCAACTTGTTGACGTCTGGCTTTCCCTATAAATATATAGGAAAGAATGAACTGCGTCAAGACCGCGGCATGGGAGGATGCTGCCGGAGGCCGCGAAGAAAGCGGACCCACTTCAATTGCCAATTTGCAGCGCCCGCCAACCGGCGGTCCTCCCTATTTTTCATCTTCCCTCCTCATTCTTCCGCCGGCCGCAGAGGTAACAAATTCTCGAAGGACCAGTCTCTCGACCACAATGGAGGCAATCTTTTCTTCCAAGAAAAATTATTTTTGGGAAATGTAGTGTTCCTAGAGGACTCTCAAAGAGACAAGAGAGGAGGAAATGTGGACGTGCCTTTGAGGGTCTTTATCTCAAGACACGTCAAACAGCTGTCCGGACAGCTCTTTCTATTTACAACTTCTCCTCTTCCCATGAAAGTCCCGAGGGCCTTGTTCGCCCATGAGTGAGGGGGCGAGTCCATCAAGGCGATTCCTCATGCAACAGTCAACAATACGAGGGTTCAGAGTTTGATCACTTCAAAGTGATAAAAAGAGAGAAATCGTAAAGTGCATGAGACTGACCAGAGGAGGGGAAGGGGGGAGGAGGAGGAGTAAAACCCGAGTGAAGCCACGATGTCGATGAGGTCTTTCGAATCAAAGTCCCCAGAGAAATCACGAAAGGAAGAGCGCGTCGCTGTTTTTTCTCCCTTCACTTGCTGGACAACGGAAGACGCGCCACGGTGGGAATGTGGTGAAGTTCCTCGAATTGTCGAACCTTCCAAGCGCAAACTATCCAAATATTAGCGCGTATACAATGTTTCCATCAAATTGAAAGCCTGAAACTGCCAACAGAATGCAATAGTAAAGCAGAAGGAGCGAGGACCCGCGCTTAGTGCCGCGTGCAACAAGCCTAAGAAACGTGGCCGGGTAATGAGTACTAATTTAGCAAGAGCGGCGAGCATCGCGCGTCCGCACCCCCACCCTCTGGTCGGTCTGGAAGAGGCCGAAAGGTGCCTAGTAGTCGTCTCTTTCTGTGTTTCAAACTGAATCTCTAAACGTGCAGGATTCCCCTCAAAGTTCCAGATCTTTTCACAGCAGGCGAATCAGATGACTACAGACATCTCGGATTTCACACGTAGAAGCAGATTTTTGAAGCTTTAGTTCGTCTGAAGAAAGAAAAAGAAAACACTGATGAGAGGGAGAATACACAAGACGAAAAGGATTTCCTAAACAGCTGCAGAAGGAGGGACAATTCTCCTCGTTGCAGAGAGACTCGAGGACGCGTCCCCCCTCTCCCACGCATGGAAGTGAGGGCGAAAGAGTGAGAATAAATAAATCAAGGAGAAACACGCCTTTTCTCGCCTTCCTCGACGCGAGCCGTGAGGAGGAGGCGCCGTCGTCGAGGATCCTCCCTGGGAGACCAGCGAGCTGATCAACGCGCCGCCCTGCGAGCCTGCACTTGTACGGATTTCTTGATGAGGCCAATGATTCTTGCAGAAAGAAGTTTGAAACCAGCTTGACAGCAGACTTAAGGGGGTCTTCAAAACACGCACACATTGTTCGCGCAATCGGGGCTCTCCCACACACAGTTTGCGTCATCGACCATTGAAGAGCAAGGGAGAGGTGGCAGTGGCACCTGGGCCCTCTTGTCCTCGAGGGACGACAAAGGGAATAAGGCTGTCGCTCCTTTCCGGCCCACACAGGAAGGGGCACATCTGTGCCACGCAATCCTCTCTTCTACCCCCTTTCACTACAATAGAAGAGTTGGGTGTCTCGTCACAAAAAGGAAAAGGGAACTGTAAAGCTTCAAGGAAGCTCTCGTTTTTGCTATTTGCAAGAAGATGACTGCATGTCGAAAAGCATCTGCAGAGGATTAAGCGGTGTGCAGGAGAAGCGCGCGCCCCCGAAGCCCCATCGCACATGTTCTGGACAGCCTCGCCATGTCCCCGAGGGGCTTCCGTCTCTCCAGCGCCTGACCGGCCACCACTGCGGGGCAACGGGAGGTCGAATTTCCTAATTATCTTCATGCGCGCAGCTCTACCCCCAAGGAACTGACCAGTCAAGAGAAAGAGAAGAAATACCAAGGACTTCGAAGAGTGGCTGGAAAGACTGTTTCTGAAAATGTTGAAAACAAAACAGCATGAACACAGCGGCTACAGTGAGGAATGATTTCGTACTGAAGGAAATTGAAGCACAGAAACCGTAAAATCGTTTGGAGGAACGTCAAGAGGTCCGGCTCTCACTCCTTCATGGAGGCTTTTCTAATCAGCTCGAGAGACGCGCATGCAATATCAAGGTTCATCCCTGCCATTGAATAAGAGTGCGCGAGTATCTTCGGAATATCTGCCTGCCAGAGGTCAAGAACTCATTGAAGGAGAAGAAGGAAGAGGAGGAGGCTCTCAATGAATTGGACGACCCGCGAAGAGGACGAATGACTAAGCAAGTCTCGGGGAGATTCTCTTCTCATTCTCTCCAAGAGAGGCGCCTCTCCAAGATGGCTCGTCACCCAGGAACTAATTAGAGGGGAAACGCCATGGAGAATCGTCTTCCAAATTCGAATTCCACGAGAGATTCCACGGTCTGCAAGGAAGAGGGGCTTGAGCCGAGAAACCCGGTTCCCTCCTTCGCTGACAGACGATGATTTCTTTTGACGAGTCGACAACGGGAAACAATCGTGGGCTACAAGCGGAACGAGGCCTTCGAATTGAACACTGAAGGGAATTCCTTGGAAGACCAACCAAATCTAGAAACCCTGAGACGATTTGGTGGAAAATTGCGCGTGGCGGAAGCACTAATGCAATTATGCAGACAAATCCGCGCGTCTCAGGTCAGGCACTGACTCGACTGGTCATTCCACGGTCTGCAAGGAAGAGGGGGACAGGGGGAGGAAGAGGATTTGCTGCGAGGGGCCAGGGGGCGTCCTCGAGTGCCGGATTGTCGCGGGTTCGCGCGGATGTCGCGCAAGATGGGCGGCCTCATGAGCACTTGACAGTAACTTGAAAAGACTTGAAGGTCAAGCGTTTGTCACACTGAAGACGTTGAAGAAACAGAGTCCCCAAAATGCCTAGAAGACTGGTCAACTCGAAGGCGGGAAGTTGCCTCAAAACAGCGGCTAAGACGACTAGGCGAGGGCGGCTTTGTTCCGTTCCACTGAAGAGGCGAGCGAGCGGCGTGCTGAGGCAAACAAGCGAACGCTATCGACGAGCAATTCAAGAACGTCTCCTTCTCCCTTCAAGTGAGACACACTTCTCAAGAGTTTCAGAGAGAAGGCCTTCTACACTTTCTTTCTTCTTCGTTTTCAAAGCCTTCATAAATGGACTGAAGAAGACATACCTTTGGGTGTTCCGATCCGAACTGTTGGTGGCTGAAGCCTCGAGCTGGCAGGCGACGGCGCGGCGATGCGCGTCTGAGGTGAGGGTAGCCTGTAAGAAACACGTCTTGAAGGTCTAATTACAGATTCCGTCATTCCGATCGACAGCAAAGGGGCGTCACCCATAAAGCTCTCCTCAACAGCGGCGTTCAACGGCAGCGCAATGAATTTCTCCCGTTTACGACGACGGTTCGTCGAGGTTTTCTACGACTCGCGTTTCAAGCCTCAAACTACAGTTTTCGATCGGAATGAGGGGTGAGAAGAGAAGAGAAGAGGCGAATGAGGGTCTGAGAAGGTTTATGGGTTTGTCGATGACATCATCCACGCTTTCTTCTGGCTGCATCCCTCATGACTTTGTGTTTAGGATTCGGAGTAGCATTTGAAAAAAACAAGCACTAGCTGAAGAAAGACGCCGAATTCGGATACTTGTTTTGAAATTTTCAAAAGGCACCAACGTTAACGCGAAAATCAAAAGCTGTTTGTTCAGAGCTAAAAACCGCAATGTGAAGACGCTGTGCTACACAAAGAGGGAACGAGAGGAGGATGAAGGAGAGGGAAGGGGAAGGGTGATGCCCCCGTCGTCGGACGCCCGAACGGCGGGCAGAAAATGGCTGGAAACCATTTTTCGCGGCTCGTCACCGCGTGAAAGAACTCATTCCCGCCGACGAATAACAGCCTTCTTCGAGAAAGATGATCTTTATGCGCGAATTCGGAGGGACTCCTTCTCCGAGGAGGCGAAGAGGGTCGAGTCGAACTCGTCCAAGCTCTGGGTAGGGGGAGCGTCGACTACGCCGGTTGGCGTCGAAGGCTTGAAATGACGGAGGATGGGACGATGGCGGCGGCGGCGGGCGGCAGCAAACAATTATTGCGCGGCTCATCAAAATCAGCCCGGGAAGGGCGCGCCCTCTTTCATTATTAATGGATGGAACGCGAGCGGTGCAGTCGCTTCTTCCTTGAGTGACCACGGGCTATGATCCAATACGAAGTCGATCGAAATGCCCCATCTTCTTTGGGAAGCACGAACATGTCAAGAGAGTTTCTCTGAAACATCTAGGAAGAGAAATGCTTGTCGTCGCTTCAGAGGGACTTGGACGACCTCGAAGGAGAGACTCGGTCCGATTAGCGTCTCCTCCTCCTCCTCCTCAACTCTTCTCAACAACCCTTTCACTTGGTCATAAATCTCGACACGAATTTGTCAGCAGGCTGAAGTGGGTACGGTGCGGACTGCGTCGGTCCACTTCAAAGGACGCCGAGCCGCCCCCATCCTCGCGCCCCCTCCGACCCCTGTCGACCACGGCGCTTCGCATCCACGCCGACATGGCAACACCATGCGAACCCCTCCTTCCACTGTCCCTCTTAGTCGACCTTTTACGTCCAAAATTGTCGACATTGGAGAATTTTTGAAAAGGGGAACATCGGGTGAGGAATATTCAAGTGAGACTGTAGGGTGGAGCACCTCGCGCACTGTCTCCCCGACAAGACGTTCTTCTTCATTTTTCAAGTCGCGTCCAGCAGTCGTTTTTTCTTCCTCATGCGAGTGTGAAGTGTTGCGAAACGTCGCGTGAGAAGAAGGAGGAGGAGGAGGGGAAAGATGTCTCGCGGCAGAGGAATCAAGGGAATTTCAAAGAGCGGCCGTTTTCAAGAGGCGTTAAAGGGGTGAAGGAGGCTGAGGGAGGGAGAACGAGGAGGAAGAGTCCCCCGCTTAGATTCCCATCGTTGGCCCCGTGTCGTGTGAAGGCCGGGGCCATTTCTGTCTCTCGAAAAACACGGACAACGCGCGAAAATTGCCCACAAAAACGCGCATGAGAGCATGGTTGTCAGAGAGAAGAAGATGGAGTCGCATAGGAGAAAGAGGACGAACTTTGTGTTTGGAGGCATGACGGGCTTGAGAAGACCGGAAGGTCGTTCGTCAACTTTGGAGGGAGACGAAGTGACCGTGGAAGAGTGGACGGCGGTCGCCGGGATGGACGAGGCGCGTCGCGTGGCTCTCAGTTGCTGCTTGTGGATGGAGAGGGCGTAGAGCAACTGCAGCACCGCCGAGAGATGGCCGCAGTCCACGTCTGGAAAGAATGTTTTCCATGAGTCGAATGATGACAATGAACACGACATAGGCGACGGAATTGCATTCACGATCAGCACCAACAAATAAGCGAACCCCCAAAACCGTCAACTTCTCCGTTTAGCCCGCACACGTCGTTTTGATCAGTGACGGCGAGGGCCGAGAGCGGAACCGATTAAGAGGCCACAAATCTTGACGCACTCCTGTTGAAAGAGCGCGCGAGCGTTTTTTTTCTTCTCCCTCAGCCGGCGGCGACTCGTAAAAGCCGAGGCGTTCCGCGCGTGCAAGGTGGAAGGCTTCGCGGAGGGGCGACACGCGTCGCTTCGCGCCAGCTGTGGCCCCCTCGGCGGCTGACTGACCACTCATTCTCCCCTGTCTTTGTCACTCAGAGAAATGGAACTGAAATCTTCGGAATTCGGACAGAAAAGCGTCGGAAGAGGCAAGGAGAGAAAAGGAGTTAAAGACAAAGAAGCATGAGATCTGAAGAAATAAAGATAATGAAGACTGAGCGACAGGCGAAAAACGATGGGATGATGACCCTGTGTGGCACCTTGAATGAAGACCTTTGCGGTCAGCAAAGGTGACCAAGGCCCCTCGAAGAGGAGAGAGGGGGCATGGGGTCTTATATTAGTTAATTACGGGAGGCCCAGCCGCACTCTCGTCCTCCTCCCCCCACGAGGCAACCGCCAGTCGCATCTAATGAACGTTTATGCGTTGGAGAACTGTTTCGATCTCCCTCCACACGCACCTAGTCCTTATCACAATTCGAGCAAATCGCTAGGGAGAAGAACGTTGAAGCGGGAAGGTAGACGGTGAAACTAATTGGGAGTTTCAGATAAACATCATCAAGGGCATGGTGAATGACTAAAAGAGCCGGTTCCTTCTCCTAAAGTATGATTCAGAAGCCGTTAGCAGAGGGACGTCGTGGAAAAAGAGGAGAAGGAATAGGTGGAGGGTCACCGGGAGAAAAGATATCATCTGTTCTCCCGCCGTGAGCGACAGACGGGAGCTCCGCGCGGCGCTCACGCCGAGAAAGGTCATCTCTCCCTCACTCGGCGACTACTTTTTTTCACCGACTTCCAGGATGAACCGCGTTTCAACAAACAAAGACGGGGAGGGGGAGAGGGAGGTGGATGAAGAAGGAAAGGTGTTCGAAATCCTTTTACGTGATTAGGGTGAAGGGGTGAGTGGCCCGCCGTCCGTGGTGGAGGGAGATGGATTTTGTCCCGTGTCCGGGTACGACGGGACAGAATTTGTATAGTCGGAAGGACAGGAGAAAGGGGGGACTCTTACTGGGCATGCAGAACTTGGCATCGCGATGCGGTTTCTTCTGAGAGAAACTACAAGTCCTTCACGAGAACCACAGAGAATTGCGAGAGACCTCCAAAGGGGACTTCGAGGAGGTCGCTTGAAGAAGAATTCTTCCGAGTCAACAAATATGCAAGAGAAGTCAAAGTAAAAGAGCCGAGATGGCCAAACGACGACAATGTCGGAGGCGGTGAAGAGGAAGAAGAAGAAAGCGGCAAAGAAAGAAGAAAGAGGAAACCACCGCAAAACATAACAAGTGGCGCGTGCGAAAGAAACACCGAAGAGGGGTGAGGGCCCCCTTGTTTGCAGAGGATCGCCGGGGTCCCCGTTGCTTTTCTCCACTCCCGACAAGGGCTTCGACGCTGTGGGCGCCGTCAAGAAGAGCTGTTTTTCCCCTCTTGCTTGGCGTCTCCTTCGTCTTCCGCCTCCATCGCTCCTTTCATCAGAGACTCGAAGGAACGTTGACTCATCTCAGACTCGAGGTTGAGAGCTGAGAGACCACTCTCCTCCTTCCTCCCTGCTCGATTTAGTCAGTCGGCGTCTTCCCGGAACCGGACGAGTTCCGAGTTCTGACAAGGCAACAATTGGCCATCGGATGGCGATTTTGAGCAATCCGATATGAAGACATTCGAGAAGGGGGGGGGGGACTTGAATCAGTGAGAATTCGTCGATGATATAATAGCAATGATAGAGAAGAGCTTTGACTTGCAAACAAGCCCCCTGACAAGATTTTATGAACGTGTGTGAGTCAGTGGAAAAGAAGAAATGTCAACGAACAAATTCGGAATGTTGACTTGTTGGGAATTCCGAAGAGAAGGAGAAAGAAGGAGAAAAGCCCAAGTGCAGATGTTGAAACCGAGGGCTTCTTCAAAATAACAGAAGAGGCTGTTGGCTCACACAGAGGGAAGAGACAATTATGAAGAAGAACGACGGCCGTGAGTCATGGATATGAGAGCGACGCTCCTCTCGACCCCCGCCGACGCGCATTCCAACGCTCCGCCGGCACATCGAGCATTGTTGCCCTCGCGAGTCGTCGCCCCGCCGGCTCCCATGCCCAGGCGCCTTTTTCTCCAACAATCAAACGCGTCCTGTTTAGGCTTTCACCTCGGCCACCGTTCTTCTTTTCGCCGAAAGTTTTCCATTTCAATGACAATCTATCCAATTCACGAGTTTCCTCCCTTATGACAACATGGCAAACATGCGATGAGACGACAAGAGGAAGGCTTTTGAAGAGGGAAGAGACTGTACCTCGAGCGGAGACCTTATGAACGTCGACGCCGGCGGTGCTCAGGAAGTCGAGGCACTTTTGAACGCCGTCTTCCTGCAAACAAGTCCAAGTTCAGTCACAAATACTTTGTCCCTGAAAAGGCTATTTGACGTTCGTGAGCGGACGGAGAAAGAAAAACTCCGAGACGTTGACATTTCACAGCGTGTTCGATATGAGGAGGAGGAGGCTGTTTGCTGGTCGAGGGTGGATCAAGAGGGGAGACGGGTCCTCAAGCGAAAAGTGCGGGCGTCGAAGAGCGAAATGGTAGAGGAAAAAGCTGTGGCTAGTGGTGGCGAGGCTCAGCGGGAGACGGGGAAGATCGCGGATCTGGAACGTGTGCCGTGGACGCCCTCCCGGTGAGAGAATTATTGAAGAGGAAAAACTGGCGTTCCGAGGTCTCCTCAACTGAGTGGGCAATGCTGACAATGAGGGACAAAGGGAAGTTCGGAAAGAACAAAAGAAGTGTTGTAGCAAAAAAGTTGTGGCCTAATGGGCCGTGTGACTACTAGTCGGAAACGTTGATAAAGTACTCGCCGCCCTTCGAGAGAGGCGAGTGGCTCGCTGGGCGGCCTCGAACCGAACACTCTGACAAGTTTTTACAGACAGCTGCCTTCCTTTCTCTGAGTGAAGAGTGAGGGAGGAGGAGATGCCAAAAATCGGTTACAGACGAGCGCTTTTCGGGGCAGAGAGAGACTTGTCAAGAAGTGTGAGGTTCGTACTGCTGCAGGAAGGCGACTTTTTTTAGAAGAAAGATGGGCTTAGCAGCAGGCGGGACGAGCGATTTAATTAAAGAACCGTTGCGAAACGGGGGTGAAGACTATGTGCATTGAAGTTTGTTGAAAATCCCATTGTTGCCGAGATGTAATCGAGTTCCAGGAAATAAGCAGACAAATTTTCAGGATTAGAAACCGCCAACTGTTGGGTCGACAGCTGAGATTGCTCGATTGAGTGAAATTTTTGCGAAGATCCACAAACAAGACTGAATTCCAAGGTGTCCTCTTCTCTTCTCGACACTTGGAGCTGTGTGAAGGCGGACATAATGAATTGGCTTTGGTCTCGCCTGCCACTTGCATCTCCTTCTTTCTCTTCACTCTCTGGCTCACGGGCAAATGTTGCCTTGTTGTACTCGGCCACACTCATTCAACTTTCTCCTCCCTCTCTCTCGAGAAAGAAGAGGGAGGGCGACGAGAATAGTGTAATCGAGGCTGCAGAACACGACAAGAGACAAGGAGTCCCGTCAGTTGGTCAGCGCGAACTCAGCCCTCCCAGAGGAGAGAGAGAGAGAGGCCGGTCGGATTCCGTCAGCGGCGGATGCAATCGAATCCGCAACGGCGATCCAACCGGCACTCGCCGTGATTTACTCACTCGAATTGTAGGCACGCGAGTCGAATATTTCACTCGGCCACCGGGTCTTCTCCTCAGTTGAGGGGATGGGAATGCGGAAGAGGGAGAGCTCATTAAAAGAAGAACAATGGATTGCATAGAGTGGGAGACACTCTTTTGACATGACCAAACAGTGCGTGTTCTGTCGAAATTCTGTCCTAGACTCTCTTCTCTCCTCCTCGACTTCCTCGCCACCGAGGAATGAGGGAGAATCGCGGAGAAAAAGTGATGGATGCGAGCTGTCGGATGGGGAATCGTCCTGAGGACTCATCCTCGAGACTCCTCAAACAAGCGACATGAAGGGGAGCGGGAAGAAACACGACAGGTGCGTGTTCACTAAAGTCTCCAAAATACTTCTTTCCCCCCCCTTTCGTCTTGAGGGGTGATTTGATGGAGAACATGACAGCTGCAAACTGAAGGAGCAAAGTGGACAACATGGCCAAAATTAGAACAACAACAAGAAGGTTTCATCCAGGAACGAGAGCAGAGGGTTCGTCTTAATAAGGGGCTTCACAGGCGTCCTCCGTCTCCTCCTCGAGGTGGGTCTTAATGCGGCTGGCGCTGCCTGTCAACGGGACGAGACCAGCTCTTCCGCCAGTCTGATCAAAGAGGAGATGGAAGAGGACAGCTGAGCCGCCGAACTTGGCACCGAGGGAGTGAGGGTCTTGTGGAAACTCGGGAAAATGTTTCTCTTCGAGGAAAGAACGATTCTCTCTCGTGTTAAATACAGCGCATGAGAGTCTTTCGGGGAAAAGGGTCTGTCAACATGCATCAAGAGGAAAAAACCAAAGAGCACGAAGCACACGGAACACTGTTCTTCCTGCAATTCCGGGAAATCCGTGCATGAGGAGAGATCGAACAGGGCAAGTGGTGGGGGGGGGGAGGGGGCATTCTTCACCTAGAGACACAAGAAGTAACGAACAGTTGTCAGAAGGTGGCTTATTTATGGCCACTTCGAGGGTGGAGTTACCTCATAACAAATGAATTTTAGGTTAACAAAAGAAGAAGTGGAAGACCTCAAGGGCGAAAGCACTAAGGGTCTGGAGGGACGCCATCAGCGTGTAATGACATTAACACGATGCTCATTGCCTGCCAGGCAGCGCCGGGTTGCGGGCTTCCTCGAGGAGGCGTCCCTCTGCCCTCTTCGGTCTCCCCCTTCAGGGCGTCCACGAAACGAGCTCGTAAACAATTTCGCACGCGCGTCTTCCTCCTCGGCGAGGACCTCGCGACTTCCGGCGCGTCGCCTCTTCCAGGAGGGGCGGTCAAAAGGAGTGAGTGATCATGCTAGAGACTTTGAAAACATCCACAATGCAATGAATAACGGGCTAACGGAAGCGGGAACGAGCAGCGAAGACCCGAAAGCGTATCAAGAAGAATTGAAACCGGAGAGTTGTCAATGAAATTGCAAGACTTCCGTCAGAACGCCGGCCAATCAAGCGGACCGGAAGAGATTTGTGGAGAGAAGGCGAACGGTTCAACAAACAGATCTCCCTCTCGGGGGATGACTGGATGTGTGGATGAATGTGTGGTCGTTGTGGCGGGAAGAAGGAAGTGTGTAAGATCATTCTCTTCTCTCTCTCCTTCTCTCTTCTCCTCTCGACGGAAGTGCCGACCGCCCGAGGCGCCCACCACCCGAGGTGTTCGCATCACTCAAAATAGCACCCACGAGAGAGGGAGAGATAGGGAGACCACAACAGCATCGAGGTTTACTGGCAGAGGAGGGCTTTGGGAACTTTTTTCACTCAATGGAAAGCTCTTGCAAATCTTGAAAAGCAAACGAACTCAACTGCGTCAAGAGTAAAGCACCGTAAAGGTGGCAGTCTAATACGAACAACAAACATTGAAGTGCGCGAAATTGCAAGGGAAAGAGAATCCTCGGTGGGCCGGAACGAGGGAAGAGGAGAGAAGAGGTGAGGATGCGCGCTCCTTGCAAAAAGATTTACGCACCTCCTTGGATCAACAGGCGCAGTTCGGGACGCCCCGAAGCGACCAAACAATCAGAGGGAGTGAGGAGAAGACGGGGAACGATACTACGCTTCGAGAATGGAGGTGAGTCTTTCCTCTCACATACAAAGGACTTCTAACACTAACGTTTCGTTTTGTCGCGGCAACGCTGGCGTGAAGGCGGTCGTACGCGTCGGGCGGGGCGTCGATGTTGGGGCCTGCAACAGAAGATTTTCTTTATTTCTCCTGAAATTTTATGGTCTTACGATTTTTAGCAATGAGAAGAGAAAACAAAAGGAGGCAAATCGGAAAAGGCATTCATCATCGGGCGTGTCTCGTATTGCTCCCCTGCACATGCGTGCCTCCACGGACATCGAGGGCCGATTGGAGAAGGAGCCTCTCCTCTGGGAGGATCGAGGCCCTCTCATGGCATAGAGAGAATCGTTGAAAATTGTGATGTATGCTTGACGTTTTTGCTCGTTGAAAAGCCCAGAGAGAGGAGCTGGCTAGACGAGGCAGCGAGAGCGCGAACAAATGACCCGAAAAATGATACGAATCCTCGACAATCTGGACAGTCTCCGCGACGCGCTTGTTGCAAGATTCTCCGTGGGCGATGAGAAAAAACCTCCCACTCGAATTATTTCATAGTTGATTTGTGACGGGACTTGAATAACGCCCTACAGCAACGCAGGCCAACCATTTCCAGCCCAAATTTGCCAGAGGAACAAAATTTACTAGCTGGCGAAATATCTTTTAAATTAACGGACAACCAGAAACTGCCGATCGCATTATTTCAAGAGTTGTGTGCCAAGAAAGAGTTCTGGAAACAGAAGAGGAGATCTGGAGAGGGCCGTTTCGGAAGACCGAGGAGCGGCTCGTGGACGAATGGCCCATGATGAGAAGGGGCGGCAGCGGAATTCGCCATGGCCCTCTTCCCTCTCCTCTCGGCTCTACGATGCACATCCATAGCTGAAACCTAGTCGAGCCGCGTCACGATGTTCGCCCCCTCGTGGTTGTTCTGGGAAAACACACAAATGCCCTCTCTGAAGGTATGAGGTTTCGCGCCATTCCGTGCAGAATGCCTCATCTCCTATAGCAGTTCCGGTTTTAGGAAGAAGCCTGAAGGAACAGTAAACAAAACACAAACACTTCTGAATGCGCAGGAGTTTCTTTTCTAAAGTCGCTTTTGAAAGGCGAAGAAGATCCGAGACAGACGAAGACGAAGACGGCGAAACGAACAAAAGGAGGAAAAAGAATGTCGAACACCGTTGGAAGACGCGCTGAGTCTCCTCCCTTCTCACCGAAAGCGGCTTAGCGCGTCGACGAAGAGACAAGAAAACGAGACACTTTTTAAACGTTGAGACGAAGAGAAGAGAACGTTTGGTCTGTGTTTTGCAAGGTAAGAACCGTGTCAGTGGAACGAGGAGGCGATCTTGAACGTTTTTTGAGGGAAACAGGTCAGTTGAGAGTTTTGATGTTCTTGAACTTGCGGAGCCTATTTAAGGACTCTGTGCGTTTGCAGAAAGGCAAGCTGCCAGCAAATGAAGGCGAGAAGAGGCAAGCACTCGACAGTCCAACTGCCACCAACAACAACTTGTTCGAAATCGGAGCTTCCCTTTGAGAAGAAGGGGAGGGGAATATTTGCTTGACAGCTTGCTTGCAACTCACCGACTGCTTGAATGAGGATGGCCAATGCTCGCGCCTCTCGGAGATCGGCGGTCAGATCGTGCACCGCCGGCTGCCCGCTCCTCGACAGGTGTCGATTCGCCCACTCGGTGTAGATCTGAAACAGTTCTCTCTTTTATCCAGATGGAAGAGGATGCGAAATACGACTCTATTGTAAGGAGAACTCAGGCAGCATATGGGGCAGCCAGAAGAGGGAGAGTGCCTCAAGGGAATATTTTTCGCCCGGCCCCAGTGCTGACCCTCGTTGAGGAAGAAGAAGAGAAGAGGAAGAGGAGCAGGCGGACAAGAGTGCTTGAAAATGAGGAGGGGGACGAGGCTTTTTCTTCGCAGAGACACGACGACGCGTAACAATGCTTGCGGGAGCATCAAATTGGATAAGAGGGGCCAAGGGGGGAACGAGAGGAGGACAAAATAGCCGCCTAATGAGCGTTCGAGGGCTGGCAGGGAAGACCCACGCATATGTAAGGGGCAGGGATTTATAACAACGTCAAAGATCTTTTTCAGTTTCTTTCCTTGACAAATTGACAGAAGTCCTACAGCAAGAAACATGTATAACGCTCACAGAAGGAAATTGCCTGTTTGTCAAAAAAGCGACGAAGCAAAAAGAACCAGAAAGAAAAAGTCGTGTGGAACGTTGCCGACGGGGGTTTTCGTCTGTTTGTTACTGTGACAGGAAAACGAAGAAAAAAACGCAGAAGGCTGAAGGCGTCTTCGGTGGAGACGAGTGAGGGAGGGAGGGGTCCCTCGAGGCGCTCGCCTTCTGTTTGAGATCGTCTTTCTCGCCTGCCGGCAAGCCGAAGACGAAGACGGCCTTCCAGTTCCCGTCTCGGGACACCCCCCCCCCTGCTTTCATTCACAACGAGAGGAGTCTCAAAAGCATCACCGAAACTTGCTTCTCCTTGCATTTCACAGACTGCAGTCATCATTTTTGTGCAGAAGAGAGCAGTCAGGACAACATAGACAACAGCAACATCAAACAAATACAGTTCTCTCAAATCCATCAAATGCCAAGACAAGGACAATTGCGCAACGTGCCAGTCTGCACTCTCTGGGGAAAGAGAGTCTGATCCCACCGGGAAGGAGATTCCAATGGAAGAGTGTCTATAGAAGGGGAGTGGATCAAGAGTGACAGCAGAGGAGATAGGAATCTTTCTCGACCGCCGGTCAGCCAGCCGCCAGCACCAACAAATGTCAAAAGCGCTCATATCTCAAGCGCCGATTTAGGCTGCGATTTCCGAGGCTTGAAAGCTGCAGTTCATTAATAGGAAGCGAAACGAAGTCAAAAGGGTGTCTACAGACGCTCTTACCTGCTTCGCTTCAACACGAGCTTGGAAGGGCAGGACGCCGCCGGGGCTTGCCGACATGCCTCTGTGCGAGGGGCAGCCGAGACCCTGAGGGTCTTCTTTGAAGAGAAGACACAAGGGGTCGAGAATGAGAGGGACACGGCTTATGAACGGAGGAATATGCGCGAGGCGAAACCTGAGCTGGCAGTGTCCCCTCGACAGAAGGCCTGCGGGAAGGGCGGAGGGGGGGTGGACAACAGCCTCGGTGCACCCCGGCGACCTCTTTGTCGAGGGCATTTTGAGTGAGAGAAGTGAAAAGAAGAAGAAGAAGAAGAAGTAAGAAGAGAAGAGCTAGGAAAAGGAAACTTTGGCTTCGGTTGTCACGAGGAATTCTGAGTGGACACAAAATTAGCGACAGCCGGTCGAGGAGAGCGACGTGACCGGGCGGCAATGATGATGAATGACTCATGAATTCTCCAGGTTCGAGGAGGAGACAAGGCAAGTCGAAGAGGTAAAGGGAAGAAATATGTCCCTTAGAATCCGTCTGTCTCTTATCCACTCAAGCTTCTTGCCGAGATTGGCGGCTGTGATTAGTTTCAGTTGTGAGAAAGGTGTAAGATATGTACGAGCTGCTGTCAATTCAGCAAATTTGTGACTGTTTGTTTACACCGAATGTTTCGGTCATAATTTTGCGAGTTCGACGCGAATCCGCAAGGCCAAAGTAGGCAAGAAATGGAAACACACGACTTGCTCTCGGATAGATTGAGCTTCACAGCTGTTGCCATCAAATGAAATCAGATTGAAGCAGCGAATCGACTGTCGGCATTTTCCCTTAAAGACTTGCTTACACCCTCAATCTGAGAGTTTCTCCTTACACCCGCTGAGTTGTGAATGATCGTCGAGGACTCTAAACGGCGGGCCGCTGCGGTCAGCCGGATGCCCTCGCCGACAGCTGCTCATTCATCAATCCGAGCGCCCCCTCTTAAGCTGGGGTCACCCTCTCTGTCACTGAAACCTAAGAGTTGCCTCCCTTCAAGGAAGACGCGTTGCTAGACGCCGAGATCTCAAGTGGCTTTGACAAATCCTCTCTGAATTTTGCACTTCATGCGAATTAGAAGAGCGCCCAACTTGATTATCGAGGAGAAGAGCGGTGAGTCAGAGACGGGCCTTTGACCAGAAGCCGTCTCTTGCTCTCCTCCTCGTCCCGTCCGGGGTTGCGTGTTGCATTACGGAACTGCACAAGGGGAAACAATAAGATGCAGTCGCGATGTTATGGGACGAGTCGAGACAGAGAAGAGAAGGGACGAGAGCATCAACAATTCATGCAAATTCCTCTCTATCTGGTCGTCTTGTCGTCGAGAGCCCCTCGGACACTGGTCAGTCAAGAGACTGCCAATGCACAATGAAGAGAGAGAGACTGTGGAAGATGATTCATACTGATAGCATTGCTTGACGAAACTGAAGTTATGTGAAAGTAATGAAAGCCCATGATCTATCGTGAACTCATCTTGCAAACGAGTATATCGAAAGGTGAAAACCGAGAACCACATGGGATCTTTTTCAGCCGGCAATAATTGATCACCAACTGTCGTAAAGACCAAAATCAGTGTCAAATTGGACTTTGTATCGGTAAGGCGGGAAGGAACTAAAATACTCTGCAGAGACTCTTTTGAACCTAGCTCACTGACGAAACAGATGGAATACTGCCTACCTTGATGGCCTCGACAGGCTTCTTGAAAGAGAAGCCGAAGGGCATCTTGCGGCCCAAGGAGTGTGCACGCATGTCGCGAACCGAGACACTCGGAGGGCCGTTGTCCACTCGCCACCCCCGCCCCCCTCTCAGCCACTGCCGAGATGCGCTTATTAGGCGTGTGCTCGGAGAGACGAGCAAGAAGAGAAGAGGACAAGACGAATTGGCCCCGTACTCGTAGCTCGCCCCGGGGTTTCAGCCCTCCTTGATTAGCCGACGCCTCCGATCAAGCCCGCGCATGCCATTAATCGAGTTTCAAGGGCCAGCGAGAACTGGCGAATTTCAGGCGTCGTGACCACGAAGAGGGAGGATTTCAGGAGGGGCTGCCGTTGAAATCACAAAGCCATTAAAACCACGAAGCCATGGTATGATGCAGAAAATAACTCTCAAACGCCTAAGCGCAGTTGACAAAAAAGCTACATCGAAAGATTTGGCGACCGTAAAGTTCGCCTACGCACTTTCAGAGACGCTTCCCAGATACAACTGATGCTTTGGATGTGCTCCAGGATCCTCTCTAGATGCCAGTTGCAGAAGTTGGAAGAAGAGCTCTCCAGTGGTCAGTGGCAAGAGCGAGTGCAGGCGGCATCCGTAATTATCAGCCGGCTGGCGACTTCCAATGCATGAACAGATGGCCACGAGCCAGCCGCCTCGCACTTCGAAGGAGGCGAAGTCGTTCCCTTGGAAGTGGTTCGAGAATTCGGGAAACTATCAAGGGAAGAGGGATTCTTCAATGTCACTAAAGGCTCATG
Organism: Poikilolaimus oxycercus; assembly: GCA_034700245.1. Taxonomy (NCBI): domain Eukaryota; kingdom Metazoa; phylum Nematoda; class Chromadorea; order Rhabditida; family Rhabditidae; genus Poikilolaimus; species Poikilolaimus oxycercus. The sequence goes on from JAQIXL010001071.1 coordinate 17,830, forward strand.
CACCTGGAGGAATATTGGAGAGAGAAAGACAAATCAAGGCAAGAAGGCAGAGGTCCTTGTGCAATTAGTCTTCACAAGCCCACCCAATGAAGAGGCGACTTCAAGGCGGCAGCCAGGGGACAAATCAGCGTGCCCATTCAATGCAACGAGGACAATCGGTAAACACATGTTTTGCCACGATTTCATTTGTTGAGAAGACCAAGCTCCATTTCGAGAAAAGTTTATAGTCAAAGAAACTCACGCGTCGATAGTCGGCCTCAAAGAGCAGCGACTTGGTTTTGGAGAGCATTCTCGTTGTTGCTCGAGGGGTGTCTTCTACTTGCAGAGAGGGAAGTCTCAGCAGAAGCACTCAGTGTTCTTTCAGAAAATATGGACGAGCGAAGTGGTTTCGGTCTTCTCGGCAATGAAGGAGGCAGGGAACGACTTTCGGCGTTAGATGAAGGGCCTCCTCGTGGAGGATGGGGAAGAGGCAGAGGGAGAAGCCGAAAAGAAGAAGGGGGACGCGGCTCCTCGCTCGAGGATCTCTTTTGCGTATATGCCCCAGGGGAGCTGATGCCAAAGAGAGCTGAGTTTTGAGACTTGAAAGTCTGATCTTGACTATGGAGGGGATGTTTGCACTTGAATGTTCCAATGATGCTAGAAAGTGAATGAATAGAGGACGCATTGCTGACTGAAGTCGATTGACTTGTGAATTGAAGGTAATTGAACGTTCCGAAGGTTTGAAAACATGCTAAGGTGGAGAGATTTTCAGCCAAGGCGCTGCATCTAACACCTCAAGCCTCCTTTTCTATTCCCTGACTACATTCGTTTAAGACATTTTTCATTGCACAGAGTTTGCCGGGCCAAGAACTTTTGAGTAACAGGTCTCTTGGGAAGCGCGCATCATGCTTCAGCCTTCAGACTGGAAGTAAGAGCTTCCATTGGAAAGATGCGAGTGTTATGCCAGGCCTCAGATGAAAGAGGCAAAGCAGTCAAAAGCATTGAGCTATGGAACTAACCGGCACGAGCTCTCGATTGCTCGTCATGGAGGGAAGGTTCGAGGTCGCATTCGCAGCTCGCGGTCGTCGGGTCGGGTTGAGTGAACGGGGAGGAGAGCGGGCGGAGGGCGAAGGATCACATGAGGACGACGGTTCCAGTGGCGGTGACGCCCGAGAGAGCACGTCACTCTCTGCAAGCACAACTTGAGCACGAGAGCACTTCTACAGTACTCACATGAGCGTCCCGTAAAGCCGCGAGCGAGTGTTCTTTGAACAAGGGAGTTTCACTCGCAATGAAATGCACGAAAACGGAGAAAAGATTGCTACATTTTAATAAATTCTGAAGGATTCGAAAGGAAACCGTGAAGTTCCGGGGAAAGAAGTTGCTCTGACGCTTCTGTGAAGTTTCTTCTCGCGAATATGAAATTCTTTGTGCGGAAGAAGAGGAAGAAGAAGGACTTGTCTCCACGCACGCACCCTTCCCTCTTCTTGTCAGTCGTCAGTCAGAGAGAGTCGGCCGATCGCCGCCGGCCTCTTCCTCAAGGAGAGCATCGATATCCCCTTCGAAGAGAGTTTCCACAATGAGGTCCGCGTCCAAAGAATTCATGAATTTTCGCCCGCCCGTCACTAGTTTCGTGATGCTTGTCCAACAACAATCGCTCGTAAACACTTTGTAGGGAGCTCAAGGTGAATGCTACAATTCTAAAGGACAGGACGGCACAACGATTGCACGTCGTTAATACCGATAGCTCAAATGAAATTAGAGAAACAGCCGTTTCCGTGTTCTAAATTTGGATAATCCAGTGGCAGTAGATGAGGCTTCTCAGGAAGACCCCAACAGCTTCTTCAATCACGGGCCCCCTCTCTTTCCCATATGGAGAGGTCGCGTGGATGCCAGCACCCGCAAGCCGAGATGAGCCAAGGAGATTGGCGCGTGAACGAAGATGAAAGTCCCTCAGCGCCCTCTCGAATTGGCTCAATTCTGACCTTTTCAAAGGCAAACGACAACATTTGATGACGATCGTATTGTACAAAAAGCGTCCGAATGGGAAATAGGAAAGTGAGTGCTCACGAGACAGGGGAGAAAGAGGCTCTCAACGTCGTCGAATTATGCAAAAGAGCGGGTGCCCGTCGAGGCGGCGAGCGGCGTGCCGAAAAGCCGATCATCGGCCCATGAGAGAAGTGTGAACGATTGAGAAGAGAAGGAGGAGGAGGCGGAAGGGGACGCCGGGTCGAGAAGAAAAGTCGCGCTTGCGAGTAAGGGAGAGAGAGAGCCAAATTTTGTTGAGCGAGGCTCGCGCCTCGCTCGTCTTTCTCTGTGCCCAGCGACGACTTGGCGGATGAGGGCTAATTATGCCTCCGACCAGCAGCGTCTCCCCTTCGTCTGGGGACGACGAATACATACACGTTCTTTACAAAATGGACATGCACTAGCTTTCAGAAGAAGTACGAGGAAAAGAGGAAAAGCTAAAAACGGAAAACAAAGCCCCGACATCCTCCTAAATGAAAGCACTTCAGGGACTCGGAGAAAGAGTTCCAAACCACTATCCGACACACGTCCGAGAGAGGGGGGAAGGAGTGGAATCTAATCACGACGGCAGTACTCTGACCGCTCGGGGACTGAGGGGGAGGAGGGAGAGGGAAGAACGATGAAGGAGCAACGATGTAAGCGGCGAGGGAGAGATGCACGCGGATCGCCATTCTGCCTTCCAGCCACCCGGCCCCGGCTCCTCCCGAAATTGAGTTCATTCCTCGGCGGCCCTCCGCGTCCGAGAAGGCTGCCTGATGGACACCCAAGCAAGGCAGCTCAGTTACCACGGCAGACACAGCGTGTACATAGTCAGTCTGACATGAGTAGGACTTCCGCATTGTTCATCTACGAGCGAAGCTATAGGGAGCGAACACTAATTGTAAGGGGCGAGCTTCAAGAATAGGCAGTTGTCCCATCATTTCCAACTCGAGTCACTTATTAGCATCAACAAAAGAAATTGCATGAAAACCTCGTTCAATACAATCCGAATGATTAACTATAACAAAGGACCGGCAGTGCCTCTCGCCTCGTCGGATCGGCCGGTTCGACTTCCACTCGACAAAGGTCTCTTCCCCTCCGAGCCTCAAGAAGTCTTCAGATGGCGCCGGCGTTGACCTTCCACGACCTCTCGCAGCACACCGACTATCTTCACATGGACACCATGACTTTGGTCTGCTTGCAACTCAAAAGAGCTACGAAGAAATAGACGCTATTTATTGGAGGCGGCATTCTCCTGGTGACGTGCCTCCTCGGCTTCTTCCTCAACTGGATTTGCCGACCGAAGCTCGTGAAGGAAGACGTGGACGCCCTCGAGG
>JAQIXL010001072.1:0-21147 GCA_034700245.1 Poikilolaimus oxycercus
CCCCCCCCCCCCCCCCCCCCCCCCCCCCCCCACTACAAAAACAAAAAGTATTGAGCTTGGGTGGGGACCGGGTAAGATGAACCCCATACTTCTAAGTTATGCAATATGCAACATTGGCGGTTCGAGCCTTTCACGATGAAAGCCGAAACCACAGTAGGCAGCTCCAGACGAGGTTATCCTCAGCTAGCTGTCAAGAGTAATTTTCGTCGGTTCCTATTTGCCCCGCGGCATGAGCAGATCACATTCATAAAGGTCTTGATTGGTTTATGGAGAGACGCGCTGCAGGAAAAGCTCTTCTCCAGCTTCCCTCCCCCGTCTGCCAATTCCTCTCTACTTCTTTCTTCCGCCTTCAAGATAGAAGATAAAGGAAGACGAGAAAGAGGAACCTCCACTCTGCTCGACTTCTCCATTCGAGAAGAGCAAAGCAATGAAAGAGTGTGCAATTATGGCGGATGAAGAGAATATGCTAATGGCGGTCGGTGAAGAGGGCCGCGGAGACAACCAGCTGGACTGACTTGTCGCGCTCTCGTCCTCGGCCTTCCCAGCTTTGCCCCGCGGCTACGGTAGACGAGTCGACGGCGAAGGCCTTGTCCCTCCTCTCGCTCTCGAACGTCTCCAATGAGGATGGACGGAGTAGAGGGGAGGAGCGTGGACATTCCTCGAGGCGATGTCTTCCCAGCCCGCCGGCTACTTTGCCCCAAGGCCACCTTACGAGGCTTTCAACGTGGATGTCTATCCCACGGCGACACAATCTTTCCACACTCCCGCCGTTTCCCTTCTGCCCTCTTCAAACGTCTACTACGGCCTCGGCTCCTTTCCCTCAAGTCGAGACTTCTCCGCTCCAGTCCTCGTCGATGATGCCGACTTTCCTCAGCCAGAAAATGAATCGACGATGGTGAGCAAGTGAAGAGCTGGACATCTTTGCAGGGCTACTACTCGTCTCCAGAGGAAGAGGAAGAGGACGACAGCGAAGAGGCCGACACCGAGACGTGGAATGAGAAGAAGAAGCTTTGGCCCCAGAAGGAAGGCCGAGTGGATCCTCGAGAGGTAAGAGAGATGAAATTCTAGAAAGATGCTTAAGGTGTACTGTACGGTTCCTGGAAGAACAAGTCTTCTCTCTTCCACGACCAAGTATCGAGTGACGGTCGGCGAGATTCAGCGGAGAATCAGCCCGCCGGAATGTCTCAATGCTTCTCTTCTTGGTGGAATCCTCCGCAAGTGAGTTTTCGAGAAAGTGCCAAACCCTTTCAGAGCCAAGTCCAAGGACGGAGGAAAAACTCTACGGGATTCGCTACGCAAGTTGGGGCTAACTTTACCAGCCGGGAGACGGAAGCAAGCTAATGTGACAGCGCTGACGGCACTCGTCGAAGGTGTGTCTGTTATGAGAGAAGTGAAGGAAGAGTGTAGAGGAAGCAGTGCATCTAGCGAGAGACTTCGCTTCTCTCTGCGAGAAAGAGTTTCATGCTCGAGAGGTCGCTCAGTATATGACGAAGACGGCGCTGCTCGTGGATGAAGACGTGACTGCGAGACGTCTTCTCTTAGAGTCCACTCGGTAGTTCATTCACATGCCAGGCGACGCTGCAGAAAGTTCGTGGACGAGATGGTTGCCTTGCTCTCGTCGGACAGGACACCTTTGACACCTGTTGTCGCCCCGCCTCGCTGCATCCTCGACCAGACTGTGCAAGCGCATCTCTCGCACTTCTCTCTCGTCTGTCTATTTCTTCCACCAAGGAAAAGAGTTAATAGATGAGTCACGGCTTCGGAGCGGCAGCTTTTCTCGGCGTCTTGAATACTTTGAAGAATGTCCTCACGGAGAGCGAGCGCTACCTGGACAGGGCCTTTCCTCAGTATCCACAACGCGGCGTCGAGGGCTCCTTTCCCTCGCTGCTACCAACAGCGAGCAATTCCTTTCACACGAGCTTCGTACCAAAGTGATGTGCAATAAACCCTCTTCTTTTCTGAAGGTTTCGAGAAAGAAGAGTGAGTGGCTGTAGCTCACAGTGAGAGGCGAGAGAATAGGTCAACACGGAGAGGCGAGAGACGGCGAGCGCACTTTGATGATTCATCTGGGTGTTGCGCGCGCGAAATTCTGCCGCGTCATCGCTTCTTCCTTCTTGTTTCCCTCTTAAACCTCTCGTCGTGTGCATTTCGCAGTCTTCATTCCGAGCTCTCCGCTGGCGCTTTTCGGTGTCTGTCGTCAGCTCGCTTCAAGTGAACGGAAATGGCGAATCTACAAGCGATCTTCGCTTCTGTCGACAACGATCGTTCGGGTCAGATCTCGTCGGCCGAGTTGCAGCGGGCTCTTTCCAATGGCACATGGCAGCCCTTCAATCCAGAGGTAAGAAATGCGAATATTCTGTCTATTCCTTCTCCAGAAGTCAATTTTAGGTTAGACAGCGCCGTGACTAACTAATTGTAGACGATTTCAGACGTGTCGACTCATGATCGGAATGTTCGATAGCAACGGAGATGGCGCCATCAACTTCCAAGAGTTCCAGGCTCTCTGGCAGTATATTAATGACTGGACGAACTGCTTCCGCTCCTTCGATCTCGACCAGAGCGGCAACATTGACAGGAACGAGCTCACGAATGCCCTCACTCGCTTCGGTGAGTCCTTTCTTGTGTTCTTTTAACTTTCCGTATTCAGGCTATCGACTCAGCGAACAATTCTACACCATTCTGATGAGTCGCTTTGATAGGACACATTCCAACAGAATCAACTTTGATGGTTTGTTTTGCCGCTTCGTATTCATATTTCGCAATTTCCAGACTTCATCCAATTGTGCGTGGTGCTCCAGACTCTAACAGCGGCCTTTCGGGACAAGGACCTGGACCGAGACGGCGTGATTACAATTCGATACGAGGAATTCCTTACTATGGTCATGTCTCTCAAAATGTGACAAGATTCCTGTAGAATTGTTCAGTCGGCACATTCCCGTTGCCTTACAAAACGCCTTTTCAACCAGTGATACTATCGAATTCCTATCAAAATCGAATAGACTATATATTCTTCAAGTTCTTTCTCATTCTTTTTCGGGTCACAACTAACCCTTCACTTTCAGACGGCTTCCCTCATGCTAAACCGATCGCGCTGACCGCCTGTGACCCCGAACACTTCATTCGCTCACTTTATTATAATCTGACTGCAGTAAAGTATTCTTCGCATTTGGCACAACCAACTTTGACTTTCCTTCACCAAGGCCTCAAATTGCTTCTGTCTGCGAGATGTGCGGAGTCTCCACTGCAAGCATATATTTTTCAACTTCAAAATAGGATTCTTGCCTGTACTCCAGTTTAAAGGTTCCATTCGGCTGCTGGATAAACTTCGAAATCGTAGCTTGTCCAACATAGTTCCAATTGTGTGCTAGCACTTCATGGACAGCGCCGATTGAGGCTCCATGACCGACGAGAAGGAGAGGACCCGAGTAGCACTTCGTCAGCTCCTCCAACGTCGTACGCACGCGGGCAACGCACCCTTCGTCACCGGCGTGCTCGAATGGTAGGGTTTCCTTTGTGAAGATGGGCTTGTAGTCTACGTCCACTAGAGGATACGTCTTCGCCAGCTCTTCTGGTTTGTCCCAGCCAGGTGGACGCTGACAAAGATAGAGAGCCTCACAGAGACCGGGCTCTAACTTGATCGGAATTTCACGGTCGCCAATAATACGCGTTGCCGTGTCGACACAGCGCTCAAAAGGGGAAGCAAACACGTGGTCAATCTGCACTCGATGACAAGAGTTGAAGCGTTACCTCCTCGCGAGCCATCCGTGCACCGACTTCCAAGGCCTGAATCCGGAATTAGAAGAAAGAGTTTCCTACTTGTTTCTTTCCTCTAGCCGATAAAGGAGAGTTGTCCTTCGCCTTCCCACTTTGGCGTCTCCACGAGCTATTGATGTTGTCTTCACGTTCGGCGTGCCGAACTACCCATATCACCCGCGACATCTGCACAGAGGCATAGAATTCACCAAGAGTAGAGCAGCGGTACGGGCGTGATCGCTTAGGAACACTAAAGAAACAATCAAAGAAAGATGTCAGTGAGCTTTATAAGTCATAATATAGAGTACAAAGAATATTCAGCGAGAAAGATGAGGATTGAATTGAGAATTGTAACGCGGCTTCTTTTCTTCCTTCACAACCTCCGGATGCAGGAGAACATTGGTACGTGCAGCCTCCGCTCTCTCCCTCGCCACACGTTGCTCTCGCAGTTCTTCTATCTTCTTCCTTCGGCGTTCTTCTTCCTCAAGTCGCTCCTTTTCCTTATCTCGCTTATGCTTCTTCGATTTCTTCTTCTCTTTCTTTCGTTTCTTTTTGTGCTTATGCGAGGATTCTGATTCGGAAGTGTCTCCGTCTTCATCACGGTTCTTCTTTCGTTTCTTGCTCGATGGTTCCTCTTCTCGCTTCAACTCGAGCACTCCAACTGGCCGAACTCTCTTTTCCACAGTCTTCGCCTCACGTATTCGTAGAGGTAACTCTTCGTACCATTCTTTCTTCTTGTCCAACTCATTCGATCCTTCTCCCAAGTGCTTGAGGATTCCCATCTTCGATTCCCATTCATTTTTCTCTTCCGCCTTTTCTTTCTCATAATCTTTGTTTCCGGTGCCAAGATTCTTGCGCTCTTCTCGTTCGAGATCTACGAAGAAATTAACATGTGAAGACGTCACTGGCGTCTCGTCGTGTCCAAGTGGTTCTTCGCGGCTTCTCACACCAAAGAGGCTTTCGTCGCGATCATCCGCCTTCTTCCGTAGCACATCTAGTCGTCGTTCGTTTTCAGCGAGAAGTGCCCGCTCAAGTTTGCGCTTCTCTTCTTCTGCAGCCTTTGCTTCGTCTCTTCTCACACGAGCCACATTCTCCTTGGTGCGGACGTGCCATTTTTTCTTCGGAAGAATATTCATCTGCAGCAGATCATTGAATGCACTCAACTAACAAGAACGATATGAGCATCGAATCTAAATCACGCATTGATAGAACCACAAACAAAGAGTGGAGACCAGAATAATAGATTTATTATATTAATTAATTATTATGAACCGCCCCAAAAATATTACGCAAAAAGCTGCTTGGATCAGGGAAAGTGAATCTCTGAACACGCGCTCTATCACAAGGCCAATATGCACAAGAGGAAGGAGAAAAGGCACAGCTAAGGCTTAGTATCACAGAAACACTTCGAGAAGAGCATAATTCAGTATACACTACAATTATCGCCATGCACAAAACTTCTTAGCATTGCAATCAAATCAGATGAAGCATTCACTTCATAAAAAGGCCTAAACTTATTCTCCAAAATTGTACAACAAAAAGCTGGGAATTTTGCACCGTTCGGAATTCGATCCACCTTGTTGATCCATGCAAAATTTGACCTTGCAGAGCTCACTATTTAGTTTCACGCTCATCTGTGGGGACAAGGGATTAGTTGAAGATAGTTGAATCATATATCGAGAACGGGTACATAGAGAGCGTTGACGGCCTCCGAGAGCTGCAGTCGCCGCATCTGAACTCGCGTGTCCTTCTTGAAGACGCTCTCGCGATGCTTCAAAGGCCGCGCATTGTCCAGCCGAGCCAGTCGATAAGCTCTGGACGCGGCGAGCACCGTCGCTCGCACGAGTTCAGCCAACTCGCAGTCTCTGTGGAGGCGTGAAGGATCTCGTGCTGACTTGCCTCACGAGGGCGCCGTCATGAAGAGGTCCAAAGGCGAGGGCCTCCTTCGAGTCGATCTGCACACGGAAACGACGACCGCCGTCAATGCGTCGAAGGACGATGAGGACATCGCAGAACTTGGTGGCGATCGTGTCTCGGCGATACTCGCGTCCATCTTCCGACCAGACGACGTGCACCTGCAGGCATTTCTCAGAAGGAGAAAGGAGACCTCGTCGTTGCCGATATGTTTGAGGCGCTGGGTGACATCGCCGGCGAGACGAGTGCTCACATGCCAGACGACCTCCGTTGTCGCATCGGCAAAGTAGGCGGTGCTCACATCGGTCGGTAGTCCTCCTTGATATCCCTCGTGGTTCTTGCCGAGTCGAGTTTCCCAGCCCAGCTCTCCAACAAAACTCTCGAAGGCCGATGAACCAGTCGAGTTCGAGAGAATTACGTTCTTCTCCTGAATATAATGTTACATTGGAAATTCTGCAGGGCGACTCGCCTGTTGTCCCTTATCCACATAGATGACAGCCACCTTATGTGGCTCCCTACACGCTGTTTGGTCCAGATGCTTCAGGTCGCGCGAGAAGTTGTCAGTGACCTAAGAGAGAAGAGAGGTCTGTCGAGAAAGTGGACGACGAACCTGACTAGCAGCAGGAAGGAAGGAGAAGAGAGCAGCCAGAGTTCGCCATTCGAGGACTGACTCCGTCTTGTGACGAGTTTCTCGTTCAGCCCTTGGCAGTCTTCGTTCCGCCACTCTTCGAGAAGAACGAACGGCGGCGAGCATCGCCGAGTACTTGGGGGACGCCTCCACGTTCGGGGTCTCCCATCTGAAGACCTTCTCCCACTAAATTCCAACTCACGGTTGAAGAGCGTCGAAGGGATCATCCATGGCGCCGAGAATGCCGACGGGAGCCCGATTCGCCTTCCGTTCTCGAGTGGCCTCCTTACGTAGCCAGGTATTCAAGTGATGGGTGTCCTTTCTACGTTCTGTCCTTTGAGAGCCGAGTCTCCAGACATGCTTCGCCACCTCGGTCCGACTCACGACCTCGCACTCGGCCTCCTTGTTCACACTGCTCACTCTCGAAGTCTCGAAGGAAAGAGAGACAAGGACAACCTGATGATGGCGACGGGAGTCTCGACAAACGCCGTGTCCTTCCAAGTCTTGCTCGGAGACTCGCGAGAGTTCCACTTGGAGAGGGAGAATCCGGGCAACGGGAATTGGTTGCCGAATGAGAGGAGAAGTCCTTCGAGGAGAGTATGTTGTCGAAGACTGGGCAGGAGGGAGAGGGAGCCTTCTCTGCTCGCCGCCTCCATGCACACGCCGACGGCTTGCCAGAGGAGTTCACAGCGGATTCTTTCATCTTTGAGTGTGCTCGCCGAACGAATGAAAGTCTAGGAAGAGAGTTAGGCAAGATGGAGAAGGAACCTGAAGGACGCTGATGCCAAGTCCGAAGCGCAGAAGCGGGAGGAGGGAAGAGCAGAAGACGGGCACGAGGGTATGACGCAGTGGATGAGTGTCGAGCAGGGCGAGCACCTTCGACATGAGTTCCACGTCGGCGCGTTGGAGGACGAGAATGCAGAGTGCGTTGAGACAGACGAGGGCGCCGTGAGAAGACAAGGACGACGAAGCGAGAAGACGCAACAGCGTCGTCTCCATTGCCATATGCGACTGAGCAAGGACGGCGACCGCTAGCACGAGCTCCGTCGAGGGGCGCGTCTCTAGTTGAGGGAGGACCTACAACTCGTTGATGAGATTTTGATAGGAAACCTTGGTGAAATGGCCACAAAGGACTTCGAGTTGTTCCGAAGTCATCTTTGCTAGGGCGGGCACGACAAGATGGCATTGCTCGCCGGAGAGGAGCTTTGTGAAGGACTGCAGAATGTGAGCCTCAAGGAGAGGACTGCAGGTATTCGTTGACAGGAGAAGTGACAGAGGCGAGATGGCCATTGGCGAGAGCTGAGGAGTTGCCTTCAAGTCAAATTTCACACGATCAAACATCCTCACTACCTGAATAAGCTTGGATCCGACCCAGGCAGCAAGACTTTCAAGTCCCTGCACAGAGAGAAGAAGGAGTTCCACTCGTGCATGTGTCTCCAAGGAGGCAGGCAAGGAAGCCGGTGCTAGGTTGAGGACTCTCTTCCAGACCTTCAGCCAGTCCTTTGCCTCGCCACATCCTTCGAGGCGAACTACGGCGAGCAGTTCGTCTACTTCCTTTTCATCTGTCTCCGAAAGGGCGACGTCGTCGTTGTCTGCAGACGAGGAGCCGTTCGTGCTCTCCGCATCGGAGCGTTCAGCAACACGGCTTATCAGTGCCGGAGGTGGAGGTGGTGCGTTATTCTGAAAAGTCAACTCTTCTCTCATCATTTACCTGATTCGCATCTGTATCATGCGGATCGACATCCACGTGAGAAATGGACATAATTAGGGCTCGTGTGATGAGAAGCGTAAGCCTTTTCCACTCCTCGGCCATCAACTCGATGTGAGGAGTGCCTCGAAAGACGGCGTAGAGTTGATCCCAGACTCGGTCTTCGATGGGAATCCCTCGAATCCCCTAAAGAACTCCACGAGTGAAGGGACACGCACGCCGACAAGGGCGAAGGTCGAAACGAGAGTGTGGGCGAACTCGAGAGCTGACGATCGGGCGAAGGTGTCGTTGCGTGAGCAGACATGCAAAGCCGCCTCGCATAGACGGCCGAGAAGTTCGTTCCAGACCGAGTTGGAGAGCACGCGTTGGAGGACATTTCGAGGAGCACTCAAAGTTCGGACGCCTCGAAGGACTTCGTGGCTGAGCTCGAGCACGGTGTTGAGTCGGTCGCCGCTATGAGCCAAGTAGGGGGAGTGGTAGAAGGAGAAGAGAATATGAATGAAGAGGAGCGACGAGCTTTCAACGTTGACAGCCTCACTGGCAACAAATGGAGCGAGCTCGACCTGGCGAAGCCACTTCAAGAGGACGGACATGACCTGGAAGGAAATGGTTAGAAGCGAGAATGTCACCTTCTGAATGACATTAGAACAAGCGAGGGGCAAGGCCATCGCTTCTCGCATCAGACTTAGGAGAGTGTTCATCGCCTTGTGAGAGTCGAAGAGCGCTCGTCGGAAGAGTTGATGCGCCTCGAGCTGTTGCGGGGTGAGTGGCTCTCTTGGAGCCATCACTAGTCCGTTCATCCATCGAATCAGCCAATAGCGAGCAATCACCAAAGGATCTGCTGTGTCAAGAGGTTCGCTGTTCATTCAATTTCTTCTCTCATCACAGCTCACTCACCGACCCTCATCAACGCCTTCCCAGCCACCGAAGATGTCAACTCCAGTCGTTTCGAGGTCTGGAAAAGTCTCCTCGATGTACAAACCGATAACACGCTCAAGAAGGAAGCGTGCACAACGCATTCGATAGTCGGGATCGTCCCACTCGATACGTGTGGTCTCTCGTGTAACGTACTCGAGGAACTTATCAAGATAGACCTGAAAAGAAATAAATTCTCAAACTTTTAAACACCTGAAGGATTTGCGCTTTCTCTTTTGATGATTGTTGAGCTCCGACTGAGTTGTGCAGCGCGTTCGAAGCAATCACCTTGGAGTTGCCGTTTCCGTTCACAATTGTACCCATCGACTGACAGTAATCCTAGGTGGAGGGGTTTATTTTTTTGCTACTTTTTACCTTCAGAAAGAGCTCTGTACTCTCGCCATTTCGAAGAGGAAAATGGGGCAGAAGGCACTTGAAGACACGATCGAGCAACGGCGTCGTTTTCTGATAGACAGCAAGAGATTGGTAGAACATGAGAAAGAGTCTCATGGCTATCTTGCGTACAGCGAGTACGTTATGGGGGTAGATTGCTTTCTTGAGTAAAGACTCAATCGCATGTCGCTGCCAACCTATTGGACGTTAGGCTTACACTTTAGTGCGTACCTTGACCGATGAGTTCGGGTGCAAGACAAAGAAGTTGCTCGAGCGTCCAGAGGCCGGATTCGGCTTCTATGGCTCCTTGTGCACTTGCACTGACATCACTAGTCAACAAGAGCTCATCCACTAAGTGAAATGTTTCGAAAGAGTATTCGTCGAGTAGTTGGCGCTTCTCCTGCACAATATTACCTTGCCACAATTCTACACAAACGTGAACAGTGAGTGAATCAAGTAGTAATTTGAGATGTTTGACACGTGAGACTGAATCCCTGTGCATGTCTGTAAAACGTAGCACCGAACCTCCCACATCCTGAGATTTAATTTTTCGGCCAAACATGGCCATCTGAAAGAGGTTGACGTCGATTGATTGACTAGTAGTGATTTGATGTACACAATTGAGGAATCTAACTCTTAACCATTACACAAATTCCCTTGGCGTAGAAGTCTTTACTATGGTCTACAATCACAAATGTACATACAAGGAAATATCAACTAGGGCTTCTAAAGCTATATACATTGAATGTATACATTGACTTATGAAGAATAAGACCGATCGCGGAGTGTAAAGGCTGTTATGGAGCGGTGATGCGCATCAAGTTTTTTAAGCATTTTTCTAGAGCCAATCTCCCACAAACGGAGCTTTCCATCATTAGAGCCCGTAAGCAATAAACGAGAGTCGCAGCTGAATACTGCGTCTACAGTCCACTTCAAGCCGTCGTCTCCAATTTCGCTTACAAAAGGATCTCTGAGAAAATTATTACACATCTTTGAACATACGCTTCTGGAATTTGGAGTTTCGAAGAATTCCACAACTTGACTCTCTCCTCAGCAGCTGATGTGGCGACATATTGTGCATCGGGAGAAATGTTACAAGAAAGGCCAAAGTTCGGATGGACTCTTCGATGCGCGGTGTTTACAAACCGTGGAGTTTCAGTTGAACTCTCCTGCACTCTACATGAATATAAGTTTCCTACAAAACAAATAAAATTTTAAGCACGACTGAACCTCTGTTTGTGATGGTAAAAAGTTCTGTGCCTGTAGGATCAATACAGAGCTTCTGGCCGTATTCCAACGAGCCCATTCTATCCTGCAGAAGAATGTGAGTGTCTTGTCGCAAATCCCACGAGAAGACTTCGCCAGCCATATCACACAAGAACAGTTCCACCTGCCGATGATAAAAATGCAAGCTTTAGAGACCTGAGTTCCTGGATGAATGGCAACACTGTTTACGGGGGCTTGCACTTCGAATATTCTTTGACAGACGACATGCTGAGCACGCAAGTCATACACTCGACAAGTATTGTCTTCTCCACCTGTGAACATCCAGCGTCCTTCGGACTAAAATGTGTAACTAACAACTTTCATCCTTATTACCTGAAAACCAAGGGATGTCACGTTTTTTTGAATGCTCTCAATGGAAAATAAAGGAGCTGGAGTTGCAGACGCGACGTCGTAAAGACGAATCTTTTGAAATCCAACAGCTCCGAGTTGACCATTCGGCGAAAACGCAAGTGCATTAACCTGAATTTTAAGTGTTCGTATAGTGAAAACTACCTGTGAATCAGCGTGGGAGAACTGTGCAACATTATTGAAAGCGCACATGTCCCAGAGCTTAATTACACGATCAAAAGCAGCCGATGCCGCAATGCTCTGTCCGGCCAGATCGGCCGACTCATTCTTCTTATCCATCTTCATTTCAAAAACAACGAACCTGCATCTAAAGAATGAATGTTGAATTATGCTTGAATTGAAGTATTAACTAAGATAAGACAACTTTTGGCTTCGAAACCTTACAAAATGGCAAACAAATTTATTGTAAAGAAGTGATGCAAAGTTTTAAGTGGACGAGTGCAAACGTATGAAAGGTACATTGTGAAGAAGTGATGAGAGAGGCGGCCAGGATTGTGAGCTATCACAGGCAACACACTTTACAGGCAGAATACGGCATTGCTTTCGAATTTTAGAGCGCACAAGTAGACAATAATTAACACCTCGATTAAGTAAGAGAATGATGGAGAACTATGTAAGTTTATTGCGGAGTGACACCCGAAGGAAGCGTACGATGTCTTGACGGTGTACCGCTACGCGTCGAAAGCACAGAACCCGAGCGATCAACGCGAGCCTTCACAACCGCCTGTATACGGCGAACCCAATCACGGCAATCGGCGTCTGTATTCGCCATAAGCAGCATGTCACTAACACCAGAAAAGTCTACAAACTCGAATTGCTTAGTGAAAACAAAACTGACTCTTGCAAGCTTGAATATCCTGAGAAAGGTGCTCCTTGTGAATTTTGTAATGGCAGATCTTACACTCAAGAGCAGGTGGCGGACGAATGAAATCCGACAGCTTTTTGCCACATTTGTCACAATGAGTCGTCATATGATATGTGAGCTCTTGGAACTCATGGCATTTCCAACGCGAACGGTCTTCCTACAATAAAACGCCGTTGATCATAAAACATCGTGCTTACGGAGGATGTTGTGTTGAGATCGGTCGTAGAAGAATGTCGTGATGTTGAGTTCTCACCAGCGTCATAGAAGATCTAAAAGATGCATATGACAATTTTCTTACGTGGAATATTCTCGGAAGCTGCGTGCTATCCGCGCTACGAACATCAGCTGCTGTTACTAGTCGTACGTGACAGATTTTTCTGAACATTGTGATATTCAAAGTTTTGTGGAATCCTACGTGTTCTCAACCATGAGGATTGGGGTCTGCGAATTGTCGTTCTTGAAAAGCGTGAATGAGTAGTGTGTAAGGACAGCACGATAGTCAAGCCATTTGTGCTTTGGCTTTCGGTTCTTCTCCATCACCATGAGAACACCTTCCTTCGGCTCGCCAGGGATCATCGGCGATGGAATATCCATTTCCCTGCCGCGTGTTTCGACCATTTCCACCCGTCGGCGGGCTAAGTCGTCGCTTTCTTGGCGCATTTCCTAGAGTGTATGAAAAAATTATTGTTAGCGCATACCTCGACCTCTCTCGACAGATCCATATTTTTCAGTTGTTCTTCATGAAGCTGTTGAGTTAGATAAGCAATTTCTTTCTGGTGTTCGAGGTTCCTTTGTTCCAGCATTCTCTTTTCCTCGGATATTTTTTGTTCTCTTGTCATCAAATCACGCTCGCGACGAATGATGTCCATTTTTGATTTTTTGCCTGTGCCCTTATCGGCACTTGCTGCTAACTGGGTGACTTGGCAAAGCTTCTCTATTGTCTGAAAAGAAATTTGGGATGGCTAATGAACTTACGGCCTTCTTCATTGCTTCCTCTCGTTTCAATCTCTTCTGAAGCTGTTCAATAATTTCCTGCGCATTATCATGTGCTGCTTGATCGGCTTGAGAGACAGTGGAAACTTTGACGTTATTCAACTCATCAACGAGCCCACGCTCGCGCTCATGCAATAAACTTATTGTTCCATCCTTTGCCTAATGCCACATGAAGTCATTTGAAAGACGCACCGATAATTCTTTTTCATGTCTGTGAACGAGCTGGCGAACTTCGGCGTCCAGCATGGTCTTTTCTTTCTCGAGGCTGCTCAGGTTTGTCTCGACGATATGACGGGCCAATTTCTCGCTTTCCAGTTGCTTTCGAAGATGCTCAATCTCCTTTCTGTAACAGAATAGGGGACTTTTGTATTCCTTACTGCGCATCATGTAGAAGACGGAATGTTTCTTCTTTTCCCTTCAGCTCTTCTTGCATTGTTGCAACTTCGTGTTTATACACTTTCTAAACGCAAAAGGCTTCCAAGTCTTAAAATTCACTCACCAAGAACGACTGCTCGGTTTCGAGCTGATCGTGAAGCTCTTCCATTCGCAGCTCTAATTCTCGACGTTCATCGGAGGTGATAGTAAGTGCTGCTTCCAGCTGCTCCTTTTCACTCCGCAGACGAGATTGTTCGCGGACAAGATATTCTTCATTAGCTTTTTCGCCAGCCAATGAACGTGAGACATTTGCAAGTTCGTTCTGAGCTGCCTGTCGAAGTTGCATCTCTTTTTCTCTTTCATCGCTTAGTTGGTTTAACTAAAAGGAAACCCATAAAAAATCATAAAGCTCAGAAGTTACCTTCGCTTTCAGCGCATTGATTTCCTGATATAGCGCCTTTTGATCAATTCTGGCTTTGTCAGCCTCGCTTTGAAGTCGATTTACCCTTTCTTCGTTTTCATTTCGCCAACGATCATGGTTCATCTCATCGGCTTCACTCAAGACCTAATAAAGTTTTCTTTGTATTAAATATCAAAGTTGAATTAAAAACAGTGAAAGTGGGGATTACCTTTTCGTCTCGCAATCGAGAGACTTCGAAGTTTAATGCCTTTTCCTTGCTTGTCTTTTCCGAAAGCTCAGCCTTTAGATTGGAGATTTGTCGTTCAAATTCCTGTGGATTTGGACATTAAGGAAAAATTTGACCTGTTTCTGTTCATTGAAACGTCTAACATCTTCCTTTTCTTGTGCACATTCGCTGCGCAACTGTTTCACCTCGTTTTGCAGCACTAGCTCGTCTTCGCGCAGCTTTGCCAACTGATTACTTAATATTAACGACTCTAAGCTTGGCAACCTTTTTCTCTAAAGTCGAATGCTTCTCGGTCGTGGCTGTTAATCGAATTCTTGCTTCGGCTTCAGCCTTTCTTGATTTTTCTTCCGTGACTTCCAGTTCTCTAATTCGATCTGTTTTCTCTCCCAATTCCTAGGGAGAGCAAGTTTCGGCGTGAGATTGTAGACCTACCATCTGAAGACTTCTGATAACTCTCTGGGTTTCTCCCTTTTGTGATTCCACGCTTCTTTCCTTTTCTTCGCGAATCAGAATTTCGTCTTCTAGAGCCTTGATTCGATCGTGCATGTGTGAGAGTTGAGTTTTGAGAATAGATTCTCGTTCGCGATATTCGGCTTCAATCGCTCTCTCCCGTTCACCATTAGCCGCTTTCTGCGTTTGTTGAAACGTTCGACCTCCGTCAACGGATAGACGCGATCGAATTGCATGAATAGGTCTGAAAGAGATTGACTTTAGGTTCGTTTCGCTTTAAATTGTGTTAATTTTTCGGAAAGGAAAACTTAAGGTGAAACACTGTACCCCAACTCCTTTGTATTCGTGAAGCCGATGAATGGAAGTTGATTGCCCGCAAAAGCCTTCGGAATTTGAAAAGATTCCGCAGGCTCCCTTTGGTTTTCCTCAATCGGTTCAAAGTGTCTTGTGTCGTCATCACTTTTCAGATCAGGGATTATCGGTGGTTCCGCTACAGGCAAGAGTTTAGATACTGCTATTCGCTTACCATTTCTCAAAGTAGCGAATGACCATTTGTCGTTCCAGAAAAATGAATGGGCTTTAACTTCGTCTGTGCCGTGATTTCCAAGGCGAACCGTTGCCTCCGAAAGAAACATTCTAATAAGATCTCGCGCGTTTTCGGAGACCTGCCAAATTTGCTCTGAATGGATGAGTCTTACATTAGCTTCCTCAGGAAACTCCAGTTTGTTCTTATGGTCAATAATATTTGCATATGTTGCCACAAGAGATTCCGCGTAAAATGGCGTTTCACCCACAAGCATCTCGTAAACAAAGACACCAACGGACCACCAGTCGACTTCTCTGCCGTATTCAGCATCCGAACCTTGTTTTCTAAATAAGAGATGAAAAATTAAAAGGATTAATTTTTACTTTAACACTTCCGGTGAAATGTAATCGGGAGTGCCAACGGCTGTTGAGCATCTGACAATTCCTCTTTCATTGGTCTTTACACAAGTTCCAAAATCAGCTAGTTTAATATGTCCTAAACAGCACTGATAGTCTATAGTGACTGCGTTTACCTGATATAGAAATCAGCATATTGTCCGGTTTCACATCTCGATGAATGTATCCCATTCCATGCAGTGCTCCTAACGCTTCTACCAATTCGGCGGTGTAGAACCGAGTCATCTCCTCGGTCACGTCGTGCGCCGTCATGAGGTTGACAAGGTCCCCTCCTGGCATGTATTCCATCACCATGTATAGAAAACGAGAATCCTAAAATTTGAAAAATTAACTTCCATCATGGCTGTTCACTTGGAAAGCGTAATGCAGCTTGACGATCCATTCCGAATCTGCGTGAGCCATAATATCTCGTTCCTCCCAAAAGAAGGCCGAATCAGAGCGTTTCATCTAAAGAACAAAATGGATAGCTTTGATTAGTCTTTTCTTGATATTTGATGCCTAGTTGTAGCAAATTTGATTCTTCAAGAAATGACTAAAGTGTTCGAGCAAAATTACAAATCAGATTCCACATGACATTGTTAGAGCATAGCAAATGAACAAGCAAATTGAAGCTACCATATCATCCTTGTTGAGCAGCTTCATGGCGTATACTTGATTGCTTGCCGTGTGTCGAACAAGTTGCACTTCTCCAAAAGCCCCGCGGCCGATGACTTTGATGAGCTTGAAGTCGGACCCCTTGAGACGTTTGTCGTCGACATTACGCACGGGTTCCTCGTCTGCGATCACAACACGACACTTACAAAACAACTGAAGCCCCACGAAAGAAGAAACGCAAAACAGGTTTTAACCCTGTTGTTAACAGCGAGCTGCTGCACAACTTCTATATGCCACTGCAGCGCAGACAGAAATTTGCGGTTTGCAATCGTGCATTAGGCCGACAAAGAACAAGCCAAAAAATGGGTGGACTTACATCTTCGAATAAACTGGTCAATATTTCGAATGCGACGAAGAACTGGGTAATTTAAATCCTGCATCAAAGCAGACAATACATCCTGAAACAAAGTATGTGCGCAATTAATTTTGCAAACCAAAAGACTCTCCACATTCAAAGGCGATTGTGGATCCAAGAGATGCTTCACCAATTCCTCGGAATTCATCTGAAATGTGAATAAACTGCCAAATGGCATGAAAGCGGTAGTTACTAGCGACAAAACGCGTTCAGTCATCATTTACAAAACGGTCTTTGACAACATTTATTTGAAGCAATAAAGGAAAAGTGAAACCCGTCATTATAAGGATTTCATATTTGATGTTCATGCGTCGCTCTTCTTCACGGCCTTTTTAGAGATCTCATGCACTGCCGTGTTAGAACGTGTAAAAATGTCTGAAAAGTGGAAGAATTATTTTTGCTAAGTTTCAACCATTGCTGCTAGCGGCTGTAGAACCACCGCTTGCGCTCCCATAATGACGCAGAACATTGTTCTGATGCTCGGGGAAAGGGTCGTGTGTCGATAGAAGGCCTGCTCCATAGTACATATATTGCTTGTTTAACGGGTCGGAGTGGCAACGTTTTTGCATTTCCCTTCTTCGTCGGTGAACCTTGCATAGGGCAAGCAGATCACGCTCCGTTAGCATAATTTCGCCTTCAGATTCAGAGTCCGATCTGTTTACAAAACGATATAAAGAAAGAAGCAGGTACTAACTCTTCGAACAGAAGGTCCTTCAGCCACGCTCTTTTTGGACCAGCGTTCCGAACGTTGTAAAGTCGTTGCATTTGTGCTTCGCGATCGCTTTCGTTGTTCCAGATTCCTTTAACTGAGAAGATGCTTTGCCGCATCCGATTAAGCGCCCCAGGGTATGGCAATCCCGAAGAGTTGGGTATCCTGAACATAAAGTTCATCTTTTTTATTGATCAAAAAATGACAAACTTGATTGGCTGGGCAAGAAGTTTCTCCAGCTGTGTTAAAAATTGTGTCAGATCTAGATATTTGTCCAGTTTTTGAACTGACGTTGCGTGTGACTGGCCAGCTTGCCTTCCATCTTCACGACTTTCAACTCTCTTCACCATCCTGCTGAAATATCATCACTAAGCATGTTTAAAATGCAATTCTAGAAAATTATTCAAAGTACGGATTCACGGGCGGCTTTACAAACAAAAGAAGAATTCGCGGGCGAATGGAGTGAAAAGGGAGAGAAGGAGGAGGCGGCTTAGAAGGGAACCATCGATGCACGAGAATGGGCCGCGGCGCGCGCGCAAATACATTGCGAAGGCGCGACGCGCGCCATTTCTGACTCAAGCGGGCGTGGGTGCCCGCTGGCAGGACGGCGGCCGGCGCTCGGCCTTGAACCAAATCCACCACTCAGACGCTGTGGCCGGACGCGCCGATAGTGAGCGGGAATGATCGCCGACCGCCTCGGACAACTTGAGAAAAGTCAGCAGCGTTGGAGGCAACGGGCTCCTCAAACGCCGAGCGATGCGAATTCCTCGCCTCTCACGGCCCGACTCGCGGCACTCAACACGGTAAGAACCCTACTCAGCCTCATTTTGTCATTCGTCAGTTTAGGCGTCTGAGGGCTGGCGGGTCAGAGTCAAAAATGACATGAATGAAGTACGCGCGCTAACTCCAGTGGGAAAACGTGAGGCACGGCAACAAACACTGACGCCGAATGTATCATGCGCTCGATCGTCACAATTCGTCCCTCTCGACAAAGGCCTCGATCGCTTCTTCAATGTTTCTGGAAGAAAAGAGGAAACTGAATCGAGCCATTGTCCAGATTCTTTTGACTCTGTGCCCAAGACCGAATGGTTGAGCTATTGTACTTGTTCCGAAACACAAGTTCTTTCAGCTTGAAAACGCCACAAAGAGTCCGACCTGAGCGGAAGAACCGAGGGCGACGGCGGTTGATTACGGAACTCGCTGCAGTTGTACCCGATTCAACCATTGTTGAGCGCTTTACGTCACCTCCTGATGACGACGACACTGGCTCTGTAGCAAAGTCTGCCATTCGAGGACTACAGGTGATTGTTCTGAATCACGAAGCATTCTGGTATTCAGGCAGTTGAAGAATACACTGTGATCAAAGAGAAACTGTGTTCAGCGACTGAAGAATCAATTTATCCCGACTTAATGCTTGTTCGCATTAGAGGTTGGATTTCACATTAGGTGATAAGTACTGCATAGGTGAGAAGTATGTGGACGTCCGCCTTGTATGCCCCAGACATTCGAGTGTGCATCCCTTCGGAGTCTTCCTTCTAGTCACACGCAGGAGGCTATTTGTTTACCATGGGGAATACTGTAACATTATGGAAAAGACGAAGGTTTGATGAATCATCTGTTCCATCGTCGTCAGGCAGCACAGCTAACGATATCTATCCTCCAAAAGAATGACCTCGATTGTTTGGCAGAAAAGGTGGAGATGGTACAAAATGAGCACAGCGACTTTTGGAAACATCTTGGTGATGGGCCACCTGGTAAGTTCCCCTTCATTTACAGCGTATGGTTAAGTTCAGTCGAAGAAGATCCTGCACGAATGGGAGTGCCGTTTGAAATTGAGGCAGCTCAAGTCAACATCATTATTCGAGTTCTTTCTGACGGCTCGACTCAAATAGTCTCCGAGAAAGAACAGCCAAGATTCAGATTACTCGATCCCAACGAAGTCTCTTTCAGTTTGATGCAAATTCTTTTAGAACTTAGTGTTCGACTTCGGATCAGAAATCTACGCGTGGAGTGGTAGAACGGCATCAAGACGCGGTACGCGTTGCGCCGATCTCTACTTGGAACAGCTGGTGAGTCGTCGTTCTCTGCGCTGCCTCCTTCGTGAGACATTCGAGGCGCTGCCTGCATTCCAACTCTTGTTGATTCATGTCTCGTCTCTGAGAAGGAAATGTGAACCAACGAAAGGAATGGCAGACGTCCGGTCACAAAGAGAAGAATCGATTAAGGCAAACCAATTGACAAGTTTTGATGGAACAAGGGAACGCAGTGATGATTTCAGGCACAAAAAGGAGTTCCTGTGTCGGATCGTCTTTTTGGTGAAGACTTCTCATCAAGACAACGGCCGTCGTGGATCATCGCAAGGAAAATCGCTCTTGGAGTATATGATGCGCTATTCGCGAGCAAATTTCGCGATTGGAAGTGGGACGGAGAACAGAGACTGAAGAGAAGCGTTCCTTCCGATTCACCCAAGCCTCTGGGGGTGGAAGATGCACTGAAGCTAGGAACCGAACTGGCCAATCTTGAACCGCCAAATTCGGAGATCGTCCTTGAAGAGACGCGACTGTCCGACAATCCAGATGTGGTCACTGAGGGTCTTCACATGTGGCGCTTGCGGGATGAAGTTCTCGACGAGGAGACTGATTGGAGTCCCGATCTGCAGCAGAATTGCTGCTACGTCTTTAGATGGACGTATCGAGTTCAAATCTCCGGTAAAACAATTTTGTTTCAAATCATTGTGCAGGTGTTCGAAAACTGAACGGCAAAGAAAGTGAAAGAGAAACGGGACGAGAGAGAATCGCCTACTTCTATTGGCTGGGACGTGAGACTTCCAAGAAAGAACAAGTGCGTAGTGCCGTCTTATTTTAATTTCCTTTCTCAGGGTCTCTGTGCTTTGGCACTCCGAGAGTTGGACAGAGACAGGCAGCCGCACATTCGAATCGACGATGGCCTAGAACCACCACTCTTCCTTTCCCTCTTCCACGGCAAACTCGTCGTTTACAATGGCAAATCCGGCATTTTTATTGTCAAAGGTTCCAACGATGCGGAAGGACATGCTGTCGAGCTTGAACCGGGTCATCCACTCAGAACACATGCTGTCTACATCAAGGTCTCTCTTGGAAGTTGAATGAATTCCTGTGATAACAGGTTGACGAACGAATCCATCTCCATGTTGGTGGAGATGGAGAACTGGAGGCTGTGCGAAATGGTCTCGTGCTCGCTGATCGGATGCTTGAAGAGAGAAAGCGAAAGGGACTCGAGGAATCTATGGCAGAGATCGAAGAGAGCATCGAAGACTCTGAGAGACTCAAATCGGAAGACTGGAGTGCTCCACGTCTCTTCCGTCTCCTCGAAGGCGATGGCTGCGAAGTGGAAAGTCCACAGTGGAATGAGCACAACCCCTTCCCTCACTCACAGAACTCCCTCGTCGAGACTGTCATCGTGGATACCAAGAGGACAATCTGGCTCTGGAGTGAAACATCGCCGAGCACCTTCTTCCTTCGAGTGGCAAAAGCTTTCGTTGCGAAGAGAATCACTTGTCAAAGATCGCTTGCAGTGAGGAAGGGTAGCGAGCCGCCCTCCTTTCAAGCGCTCTTTCCAACTTGGTCCCAATGGGAGGATGTGGAGGACACATCGCCCGTAAGGGATCTCGACGAGCTCCTTGAGGAGAGAACACGCGCCTTTCCACTAGAACAGCTGCGTAGTCGAGAGGAACTGCCTGAAGGCATGGACACGTCAAGTCTTCAAGACCATCTCAGCGTCGAAGATTTCTTTCTCGCATTCGGGATGGATCGTGCTGAGTTCGACTCTTTGCCCGAGTGGAAACAAATCATAAAACGCAAAGAAGCGTGTCTCTTTTAGACGAAAATCTTGCGTAACTTGGGAGTACCTGGGACTTGTTGCAATGTACATAGTGGACACTAGCCTGATCTACTAAGGCTGACAAATAGAAGTTCTAATTTAAAAAGCTGTGAGAATAATAAAATATAAGCTCATAGTTCATGTATCTGTTATTACAATTAGACTCCCTTACTCAGTACCTTCTATATTCCCCTAAGGACTCGATACTCGGTACCTTCCTCTTCCTCTTCTCAAATGAGCCCTTTCGGGCTTTTCCTCTAATGTCCGGATAGTATATTTGTAATTCGACCATGATTCGCCTCCGCAGCCGCGGCCTTCGGCCGCGCCTGCGGCTTGTCTAAGGTGCAAACCTG